>PVIA01014755.1:0-25585 GCA_004024845.1 Tonatia bakeri | reverse complement strand
TGCAGAGCTGGTTTAGTGGAGGCGTATTCTTTTAGACTTCTTTTGTCGGGGAAGCTTCTTATTTCACCTTCTATCTTGATTGAGAGCCTTGCTGGGTAAAGTAGCCTTAGCTGCAGGCCTCTGGTTCTCATTACTTGGAATATTTCTTGCCATTCCCTTCTGGCTTGAAGTGTTTCCATTGAGAAATCAGCTGTTAGCCCTATTGGGGCTCCCTTGTATGTTACTTCCTTTTTCTCCCTTGCTGCCTTTAATATTCTCTCTTTGTCTTGAAATTTTGCCATTTTAATTATGATGTGTCTTGAGGTGGGCCTCTTTGGGATCCTCTTGATTGGAACTCTTTGTGTTTCCTGGATTTGTGTGACTTTGTCTCTCATCAAATTGGGGAAGTTTTCCTTCATTACTTTTTCAAGTAGGTTTTCTATGCCTTGCTCATCTTCTTCTCCTTCTGGAATCCCTATTATACGGATATTATTACGTTTCATATTGTCTTGCATTTCTCTTAATCCCTCTTCATTTTTTCTGAGCCTCTTTTCCTTTTCTTGTTCTTTCTGGATGTTTTTTTCTACTTTGTCCTCCAATTCGCTGATCCGATCTTCTGCTTCATCGATCCTGCTTTTCATTCCTTCTACTGTTTTCTTAAGTTCAGAAATTTTATTCTTCATTTCGTCTTGGCCTTTGTGGATAGTTTCTGTTTCCTTTTCCATATTGATATAGTTTGCAGTGAGATCATTGTAGCTTCCCTGTAGTTTCTGGAAGCTCATTGTGAGCTCGTTGAACTTCCTTATAATCATTGTTTTGAACTCAATATCTGATACTTGAGTTGCCTCTATTTCATTTAGCATTCCTTCTGAGGCTTCCTCCTTTCCCTTTATTTGCGGATTGTTTCTTTGTTTTCTCATTGTTCCTGAAACTCTTCTTGTTAACCTCTGTTTCTTAACTTGATCTGTTCTGGTTCTTTGTGTTTATGGTGTGAACTTCTGTGGTAGAATACCTGTGAGATTCAGTGGTGTAGCCTCTTTGGGGTATCCTGGTGTTCACAGCTTCCCCCTACTCTTTTTTGTGATCAGTTGGAGGTATAAGGCAAAATGGGTTCAGACAGCAAGCCAGTATTCTATGATATTTACAGTAGCAGCCAGTAGAGAAGAGATGGGAGATCCTTTGGCTATATATAATGTAAATCGTGATGTTCCACCCCACTATCCACGTTTTAAAAAGTATGGAAAGAAGATAAGGCTCTTAGTGGAGAGGAAAGTGTTGTTAGTTATATCTAAAAAGCTATGAGGCTGCAAGAGGTCAGATTCAGAGGTAAGGTAGGAATAAAGAATAGTAAATAGGAGTAGTCTGTAAAAGAATAGAAATAACCCCTATATTAAAAGTGTTTAGGAAATTGCAAGGTGAGCCAAGATCTGTGAGGGGTGTTAACTTGTATATACAAGTGTATGGAATAAGTCTTAGTTACAGTAATATTGAAGCAACAATCTTGCGGCAGATTCTATGAGATCTAGACAACAAGAATAAGGAGCATAGAATCTTGAGTGGTGTACCAATGGGACCCAAGTGAGGGACAGTAAATTATCCACACACTGTGAATTAGGTAATAGGGGGAACCTATCAAACGACACTATAACCAGCCAAGCAAAGAAGATTATGCAGAAAGAAAAAAAATACTATTGCAATAAAAAATGTCAGAAAAGAGAGAAAAATATAATATAAATTTGCAGGCAAAAACAAAGAAAAACAAACAAACAACAACAACAAAAAAGAACAGAAGATGTATTGCAGGAGAGATGGATTTGGAGCAGAAGGAATAGTACTAAGATGGATGGAAGAGAATCATAAGGAATTGAGAAATGTAAAAATAATAAGAGTTTAAAAAAATAAAAAGTTGCTTAATAAACTAAAACAAGATAAAATCAAACAATCAAACAACAACAGCAGGATAAGAGGGAGAAGAAAAAAGGAAAAAAGAAAGAAAGAAAAAATGAAGAAGAAAACACACACACTCACACAGAGAAAAAGAAAAAATAAACAAAGAAACAACAACAAAAAAAACAAAAGCAAATTTAAAACAAAACAAAAACCTCTTGTTGGTTTCTGACTGGCCAGACCAGCCTTTCTGTTCCTGCCAGCTCAAGCAGGCTGAGGGGCAGTAAGAATGCATTTCACCCTTCTAAGACAGAACTCAGTCAGACTCAGGACTGGCCACCAGCTTTTCCCAGAAACGACTGCTGCCTCTGTCTGGGCTCAGGGCGCAAGCTGCGGAGATGGCAAGGGGTTGCATCCATCCCCCAGCTTCGTCACCACAGGCTCTACCCTCAGCGAAGCACCCGCCTCTCTTCCGGGCTCACGGTGCAAGGACCGGGACTGCAAGGAGTCCCGTACTCCACCTCCATGGGCTCTATGTTCGTGGGAAGCACCGTCTCTCCTCCAGTTTCGTGATGGACCCTCCGGGGTTTGGGAGGGGTCACATATTTCCCTTTGCCCCCACTGCTGCAGGCCCTGGGGACCCGCGAAGTGCTGTGTATTTTCTGGGTTCACCGGCTCGAAAGTCAGCAACCCCGGCAGTGCACGCGCCCACTCCAAATCACCTCAGCTTCGGAAGCCCTTCCCTTGTTCCCGGCCGTGGGGTCTCAGTCTTCCCCAAAACCACACAGTCCCCTGGTTGGGAGTGCGGGCGCCCATGGCACGGCCTCCACCCCCATGGCAAGGCCTCCCTTGGTCCGACAGACTGGGTACTTACTCTTCCCGGAATGTTCGTGGGTGCCCACAACTCCTGTGCTTCTGCTTCCCAAACCTTGTCTGGGGATGGGGACGGGGTGGCGACTCCGCTCTCTCGGGTGCCTGGAGACAGACCCAGGAGCGCCGGCCTGCTCTCAGCTCCTATCACAGGTCCCTTATGTTCCCGAAGACGTCCTCCTACTGTCTGTTTATTCAATGTCTGGTCAACTTCTGATGCCCTATTTTCATAAATGTTGTGATATCGGTGGTCTCCTGCTCTGTCTCTCCTCAGATCGGCCAAATTCTCCCTCAAGTACTGGAGAGGGGGATCACCATTCCTCCTACAAGGCCACCATCTTCCTCCTCGATGCTTTATCATATTTCTTGAAGGCCCTTCCCCTTCTTCCCCCAGTTTTCCCCATCCTCTTCCCCTCTGGTTACTGTCAGTTTGTTTTTTATTTCAATGTCTCTGGTTATATTTTGCTTGCTTGTTTCTTTTGTTGATTAGGTTCCACTTACAGGTGAGATCACATGGTATTTGTTTTCTACCTCCTAGCTTATTTCACCTAGCAAAATGCTCTCCAGTTCCCTAGTTAATCTAAATATAGTTCTGAATTTGAGACTAACAAAAGAGTAATGCAGAAGGTAAGAGTGGGTCATCTAGTTAGTACCGGACTATAGCTCATTCCATGGCTCTCCAATGACCAGTATATCTCAACCTTCAACTTCTCCAGATCCTGATCTAGACATGTATATAGCTCCATAGAAAGGACATAACCTCATTCTTCAGCTCTCCTGTGTTGTTGAAAACAGAGGTGACAGGGAACACAGATTGCACTTTTTTTCCATATTATGTCTTTTTTAGCATCCAGTCCTTCTTCATATTGGCCCTGCTGACAACAGTAACTTCAGGCTTACCACCACATACAGAAGCAACAGCCTTCCATAGACATTTTCATACATTTCTAGAATTGCTGCAATTTCTACAATTAAATCTCACCTCTATAGTAAATCCCTTATTTGGTAACATTCAGTGATTCTGCCTCTCTGATTGAAACCTAACTGACATAGTACATTACATATAAAATACACTTTCTTTAATGTCAGAAGATACTACTAAAATCCATATTGTTATGTGTTTTTTTTTCTTTTGACAATTTTGAATAACATTGTAGCATGTTTGGTAGACCAGAATTTTATGTATTGGAGGTAGTTTTCAAATACAAATTCTGTAAGAAATATAGGCTGCTGCTCTTTCATTTACCAGCTAGGACATTTGGTATTATTTTAAATAAAGACCTTACTATTTTGTAGCTCAGGGCAATGCTTTGACCTTTTCAATATTCCATAATTAGATTGGCTGCATTTCTACTTTGCCTGCTGTTTACATTCTAACCAGCCTCTGGGAAAGGGGCAGAGTGGCCAGCTGTTCACAGTTGAAAATATTTTAAAGGTCAAATAAATACAACATTTCAACTGTCAATTCTACTAAAATGTATTCACTTTTTTTCTGGGGAATCTATAGAAACAGGAAATATACTCTATATAAAACAAAGCTGAAATCATGAAATTTTGCTACTTTATTTAAGAAATTTCTCAGCCTACTTAGGTAGATGTCAGGTCCTTTGGATAAATAGAAGTGTGGTTCTCAAACTATTTTGGCCTGTGTCTTTCTTGGATAAACTGTCCTTTAACTCATAGCACACTTCTCCTTGATTTTTACTGCAGAAATAAGATACCTCAACAAAATTGAAGACAAAGTCTAATGCTTCTTCTTCATAAGATGAAGCAAAATCTGTTTTTTTTAAGAGAGTGACATTTCAAGAAATGCAAACATTAATGGTTGGATTGTTCTGGTTAACAAAATTTGTGGGTTTAACCACATTTTTTATGGTTCAACCTTTGTTTCTAAATTATCTAAACAAATTTTCATCTTGTTGAATATATTCTAATGGATATCATTAATTCTGATTTGGTATTTGAGGTGATCATATTAATAACAAATTTTTTTTCTATGATTAGAATTGGAGAAGTTGTGAATTCCCCAAAGAAATACTGACTAAAGAGTATAATTTGAAAGTTCCTTTTGTTAATGTTTCTTTGTTTTGTTTGTTTTTAACTCAGGCAAATAATAAGAAAACAAGTTCATAACAGGGATATTTTTTAGTGCATATTACAAAAGTATTTGCAGGTAAATCAATATTTTGGTTGGCTTGGTTCCATATAATTGAGGTTTAATATGGTATGGATAAATATACTGTTGCCCAAACTTGAAAATCCAAAGTATACTTTGGAGTATATGAAAACATTTTCAAGAAATAATGAAAGACCAAAAACTGTTTAATTAACAGTGACATTGTTTATTTTACTCAATGGAACTATTAAATTAAAAAATTGTAAAACTCATAATTTTTACAGGATTAAAATTTGCCTTTGTGCTAATGTATACTATGAAAGATGAGGTTCTTTCTGAGAAGAAGTTGGGTACCTTGCCAAGCTATCTGAACCTAAGAAGTATAGGGGAAAAGTTCTTATCTGATGTGCCCCAGGAAATCATGTTTAGAGATGCTTGATAACTGTATCTTGACACATGTAGAAGAGAATGGAAGAAGATTCACATTCTTTCCACAGTCTGGAGTAGTTCAGAGAATCTAAAGGCATGATGCTGCAGTGTTACACAATCATCTTTCCTTAGAAGGCTCTGATTGTTTTTATTACAAGAACAACAAAATAAGGACCCATGGATAAAGACAATGGTGGGGGAGGAGAAATTAATGTGGGAAATGGTGGTAGGTAGGGTAGGGAGAGTAATTGGGGGAAATGTGGAAACTGTAATTGAACAACAATAAAAACTAAATCCAAAAAAACCTATGCACCCCAATGTTTATAGCAGCACAATTTACAACAGTCAAATGCTGGAAGCAACCTAAGTGCCCATCAGTAAATGAATGGATGAAAAACTATGGTACATTTACACTATAGAATACTACTCAACAGAAAGAAAGAAAGAAAGAAAGAAAGAAAGAAAGAAAGAAAGAAAGAAAGAAAGAAAGAAAGAAAGAAAGAAAGAAAGAAGGAGCTCCTACCCTTTGCAACAGCATGGATAGAACTGGAGAGCATTATGGTAAGTGAAATAAGCCAGGAGGTGAAAGACAAGTACCATATAAGCTCACCTTTAAGTGGAACCTAATCAACAAAGCAAACAAGCCAGCAAAATATAACCAGAGACATTGAAATTAAGAACAAACTGGCAGCAACCAGAGGGGAGGTAGGAGGGAATAATGGGGGGAAAGGTTTTCAGGAACAACTATAAAGGACACATTGACAAAACCAAGGGGGGGTGGGATCAGAGGTGGGAGGTGGAGATGGCTGGAGGTGGGCAGGAATGGAGACAACTGTACTTGAACAACAATAAAAACAAACAAATAAATAAATATATTTTTCATCAGAGTTACCAGTTCATCTGGGAGACTACAGTAAAACAACCTGGATAAGCCCTACAGATAGGCTGCTATTACATAGCTATGGAACCTCCAGGGAAATATGGACATAAAAACTAATGTTTTCTACTACTGGAAAAATGTTATGAGGAGTACCAGGAGTCACAAACATAAGGGAGAACTTCTGTGACTTTGTCTAGAAGATGGCCCATGAAACAAGCATATAAATCATAGTAGTATTATCCAGAGACTTCTGTACTATTGGAATCATTCACCAAGGGTAGAGATTGTCATTAAGATACTGCAATTTTTCTAAGAATGAACATGGTCAGAGAAAGTCTTTGGTAAGCTTCACCTAGTATGGGAATGATAATTGATGACTGTTTCTCTAGACATGTCATAAAATAAGAAAGAGCAGATACCAAAAAAGAGCCCTTGTGAACTCTTCACCCATTGGCTGTCTTGAATCGCTAGGTTCCTTTTGGATGTCTCTGTTGCACTCAATTATTAGGCAAAGACTTGCTGGGAAACTTTGCTAGTAATCTTAACAAGGGTATACATTTCCTTTTAAATTTGAGAGAAATACAGTGGAGATTGAACAATTCAATAATATAGCTTAATTTCCACAGTGAACTACTGGGAAAATTTAGTGCAATCCTGAACGGAATAATTAAGTAATATGTTGATAGTCATACTAACAATTTGGGTGAGAACTTTTATTCCTTCTGTCATTTACATATATTAAGGCCCCATAGGAATTATTTTATTTTTCATAATCAGTCATTGGTGGAAAGTGAGTAGTCTTTTAATTCAATAAATCATTTATCAATACTCGGACAGTATTCTAAATTATAGAGTCAGATTTATGTGGAATAATTTTAAGGTAAAATTTTAAAGTATCAGCTTGATAACATAATTTATTATAGTCATATAACCTCTTAGAGACATCAAACAAGAACTTAGTTTATGCTTTATTATTTAAACAATCCTGTGTAATTTATACAGAATGACTATTTTTAATTTTAAAATATATTTAACTAAAAATAACAACATATGTATATTTATAAAAAGATGTGTAATTGTAATATACTTTATTTACACATATATGGTTTACACACACTATATTATTATGTTACACTGATATTGAAACAAAATATCAACTTGTTTCTAGATGCTAAAATTTAGGGAGATTTTTCATGGTTGGAAAAGTGAAAACAAAACAAAAGGTTTAAAAACAATTGAAACATATTCTTGTATATTGAAAGTCACTGATTAAATGAGTAAGTTGAAGATAAGAAAAATACAAGAAGAATACAATTAACTATAAGGAATGGAAACATTCAGAGACTAATATGACAATATTATAATATGTTTTAAGTATATTTTATTGATTATGCTATTACAGTTTTCCTAATTTTTCTCCCTTTATCCTCCCTCCACCCTGTATGCCCCAACCCTCCAGCATTCCCTTAGTTCATTTCCATGGATTGTACATATTAAGTTCTTCGAGTTCTCTTTTTCCTATAACATTATTGACCTCTCCCCATCTATTCAATGCCTACCAATTATGCTTCTTCTTTGTAGCTTCCCCCCCAACCTCCTTTCCCCCTTCCAACTGAAATCCTTCCATGTAATATCCATTTCTCTGATTCTGTTCCTGTTCTAGTTGTTTGCTTGGTTTTTATTTTTGTTGTTTTTCTTTCTTTTATGTTTTTAGGTTCATTTGTTGAGAGTTGTGAGTTTGTTGTCCTTTTACTGTTCACATTTTTTACTTCCTTTTCTTAGATAGGTCCCTTTAAAATTTCATGTAATAAGGGCTTGGTGGTGATGAACTCCTTTAACTTGACCTTATCTGGGAAGCACTTTATCTGCCTTTCCATTCTAAATGATAGCTTTGCTACATAGAGTAATCTTGGATGTAGGTCCTTGCCTTTCATTACTTCAAATACTTCTTTTTCAGTTCCTTCTTTCCTAAAAGGTTTCTTTTGAGAAATCAGCTGATAGTCTGATGGGCACTCCTTTGCAGGTAACTATTTCCCTTCCTCTTGCTGCTTTTAAGATTTTCTTTTTGTCTGTAATCTTGAATAACTTAATTCTGATGTGCTTTGGTGCGTTCCTCTTTGGGTCCAAATTTTTTGGGACTCTCTGAGCTTCCTGGACTTCCTGGAAGTCTATTTCCTTTGCCAGATTGGGGAAGTTTTCCTTCATCATTGGTTGAAATAAGTTTTCAATTTCTTGCTGTTGTTCTTCTCCTTCTGGCACCCCTATAATTCAGATATTGAAATGTTTCAAGTTGTCAAAGAGGTTCAAAAGTCTCTCTTCATTTTTTTTGGATTCTTCTTTCTTCATCCTATTCCAATTAGATGTTTATTTCTTCCTTTTGTTCCAAATCATTGATTTGAGTCCTGGTTTCCTTCCCTTCACTGTTGGTTTCCTGAATATTTTGCTGTATTTTGTTTTGGGTATCTTTCACTTGTTCTTTCATTTTTTGACCAAACTCAATCAGTTCTGTGAGCATTTTGATTATCAGGGCTTTCAATTATCCATCAAATAGTTTGGCTATCTACTCATTGTTTAGCTCTCTTCCTGAGATTTTGCTCTGTTCTTTCATTGGGCCATATTTATTTGACTTGGAACAGCTGATAAGTTATAAGGGGGTGGGGCCTTAGGTATTCACCAGGGCAGGACAACCCTCCTTGCTGCATTGCAGTGCTGCCTATGGGAGAAGGGCCAGAGAGGGAACAATGTAGCTCTCTTGCTTGTCTGTAGTGAACTTTCCTGGATTCTCATTTGAGACTGGGAGTTTCTCCTACTGTAGCAACCACCATAGTCCACAGTCAGCTCTGAGTCTCAGTTTCTCCTTAAGTCAGCCCTGCCCAAGGAGCCTGCTCCCTCCCCCTAGCCAGTCCCACTGGCATGGAGTTTTTCTCAGTCTGCTGCCCTATTGGTCTGGTTGTTCCGTTTAACTGTTTCTTTAATTCTGTGGTTGTCAGAGTTCTATGCAGTTTGATTTTCTGGCACTTCTGGTTGTTTATTGACTTTATCAGAACCACAATATTATAATATGTTAAATATAGACCAATGGAAAATGTGTCTGTGTAGTGAAACAAAAAAAATTCACTAGCAAACTAGAGGTCATAAATTTATAAAACATCACATATTATAATTGTTGACATGCCCTGGCTGGTGTGGTTCAATTAATGGAGAATTGTTGACAGGTGGAAGGATATATCTACCCCTATATAAAGGTAAATTTCAGATTACTGGTCAGGTCTACCTATGATTCCAAACTAGCTAAATGAAAGGTCTTATGCAATTTATTGTGAATAAGTCACAAGAGAAACCCCAAATAGCATATTTAAATAATGCTAAATTCATTCTTTTTAAATATAGATAAACATCAGTGTTAACTTGGGGTATACATTGAGCTATACTTCTGCAAATGCTGGTTAAGTAGGTCTATTATTGAGTCCAGGATTATACTTAAAAATAAAACTACTGCTCATCATAATGGAGGGCTTCCAACTACAAATTTCAGAAACATTAGAAACCTCAGAAGTCAAGGGCTACATTCACCATAAGATCAGATGGCTGGAGAAACCTAGATTGAAAGGAAAAAGAAGTCATCAGCATTCTTGCCTATCTCCTAGGAAGATAATACCTGAAAAAAATGAAGGTAGTCTGAGAGCACTTCACAAACATTTTTCATTTTGATGTAGTCCAATTTATCTATTTTTGTCATATGCAAGATATAATTGTCTGTTTGCTCAGAAAGATCATAGATGTACTTCACTGAAAACCATGTAGAACCAACTTGGCTGTCTGAATAGGGATGAAAACCCAGCAATGTTGCCAATTATTAGAATTAAGAGAAATATTTTAGATTAAATAACAATAGTGATGAGAAAGTAAAATAAGGAATTAACCAAATTTCTTTGAATTTCTAGTCTTCTTTCTTGGTCGCGTTTCTAAATAGAAGATTCATTAAATCTTATGTGTACTAGAGATAATCGAATTCCTTAACAATGCTTTGTGTGTATCCTTACCCAAAATTAATGCAATATTTGATCATTTGGAGACTAGTAAAATTATTTCAACTGTAGATTATAATAATAATTATGTATTTATTTATTTATTTACCTTTATTTTTATTCTTTATGAGATGGTTACAGATATTCCCATTCCTTCCCCCCTTCCCTCTGGCCATCACCCCACTGTTCTCTGTGTGTATGGATTATGCATATATGTTCTTTGGCTAACACATTCACCTGCTATCATTCATCCCCCCCCACTCTGGATAGCTGTTTCTCCGATCCATGTATCCAAGCCTCTGTTTCTATTTTGCTCATCGGTTTATTGTGTTCATTTGATTCCACATAAAAGTGAAATCATATGGTATTTGTCTTTTACTGATTGGTTTCTTTCACTTAGTATAATAACCTCCAGGTCCACCCATGATGTCACAAAGGGTAAGAGTTTCTTCTTTTTATGGGCAAATAATAATCCATTATGTACATGTACCACAGCTATTATATGTACTCATCTACTGATGGACACTTGAGCTGCTTCCAGATATTGACCATTGTAAACAACTCTGCTATGACTATAGGGATACATATGTCCTTTTGAAGTGGTGTTCTGAGATTATTAGCATATATTCTCAGAGGTGGATAACTAGGTCAAAAAGCAGTTTCATTTTTAATTTTTTGAGGAATGTTCATACTGTTTTCCACAGTGGCTGCACCAGTCTGCATTCCCAACATCAGTGCATAAGTGTCCTCTTCTCCACATCCTCCCCAGCACTTGTTGTTTGTTGATTTATTGATGATAGCCATTCTGACCAATGTGAAGTGGTATCTCATTGTGGTTTTAATGTGCACCTCTCTGATGATTAGTGACATTGAACATTTTTTCATTATATAACAATGGCTATTTAAAATGAAAGTTTTAATGAGATATATTTAATATGTAAAATAAACTCTTTTAAATGTATAATTCAACAGCTTTTTACAAGACATTTATTTATTTATTTATTATTTATTTTTCAGTTATAGTTGACATTTGATATTATTTTATTTCAGTTTCAGGTGTGCAGCTTAGCAGTTAGACATTTATACAAATTATAAAGTGATCCCATGATAAGACTGTTACACACATAACACCATATTTATTACAATGTTATTCACTATATTTCCTATGTTGTACTCAACAGTTTTAAATATATACAGAATCATACAACCACCATACATGACCTTAAGAACTTTCTTATCACCCCCAAAAGAAACTCCATACACATTAGCAACTATTCCACATTCTAACCCTCATCTCTGTCAGTCTGAGGCAAAGAGTAATATACTTAATGATTCTATAGAATTGTCTCTTTATTCTATTTTATAGTAATGGGATCACACGATATTGGTATTTTCTGACTCACTTCTTTTATATAGCAAATTGTTTTCAAGGGTTATCCAACTTGTAAGATGTATAAGTACTTCATTAAATTTTATTGCCAATTAATATCCCATTATATGGTTATATAAAATTTGGCTATTACAAATAATAATGTTATTAACATTTGCATGTAGGTTTTCATATTAACATATTTTCATATACCAAAGAGTTAAATTGTTGGGTTATATGGTAATTCCATGTATAACATTCTGAGGAACTGTTAGACTGTATCCCAAAATGGCTGTACCATTTTACATTCCTACTAACAATTGATGTAGCTTCCAGTTTCTCCACATCCCAACCAATACTTATTAGTACCTGTCTATTTTATTATAACCATCCTAGAGAATGTAAATTAGTAGCTTATTGTGCTTTTGATTTGCATTTCTATAATGACTAATGATAGTATTATTTCAAGTTCTCACTGGCCATTTGTATCTCTTTTTTTTGTAGAAGTGTCTGCCAGAGCCCAAATAGCTGCTGCAACTTTGAGGAAGAAGAGCAAAATAGGAGGGATCACAATACCAGATACCAAACTGGATTACAAGTCCACTGCAATCAAAATAGCCTGCTACTGGCATAAAAACTGGCATATGGCCCTGGCTGGTGTAGCTCAGTGGATTGAGTGCGGGCTGAGAACCAAAGCATCGCGGTTCGATTTCCAGTGAGGGCACATGCCTGGGATGCAGGCCATGGCCCTCAGCAACCGCACATTGATGTTTCTCTCTCTTCTCTCTCTCTCCTTCCCTTCCCTCTCTAAAAATAAATAAATAAAATCTTAAAAAAATAAACCTGGCACTTGGACCATGGAGCAGAATAGAGAGCCCAGAAATAAACTCAAGTCTCTATGGTTAATTATTTGACAAAGGGGGCAGCAACATAAAATGGAGTAAAAATAGCCTCTTCAGCAAATGGTGTTGGGAGAGCTGGACAGCTACATGCAAAAAAAAAGAAAAAAAAAAGAAAAGAAAAGAAACTCCAGCACCAATTTACACCATACACAAAAATAAATTCAAGGTGGATAAAAGATTTAAATACAACTTGTGACACCATTAAAGTTCTAGAACAGAACATAGGCAGGGAAATCACAGATATTTCACAAAGCAATACTTTCACTGATACATCCCCTAGAGCAAGGGACATAAAAGAAAGAATAAACAAATGGGATCTCATCAAAATAAAAGCTTCTGCATGGCTAAAGAAAAGAGCATTAAAATAAAAAGAGAACCAACCATATGAGAAAATATATTTGCCAATGATACCGCAGACAAGGGCTTAATCTCCAAAATACATAAAGAACTTACACGATTATACTCTAAGAAGACAAGCAATCCAATTAAAAAATGGGCAAAGGACTTGAACAGACACTTCTCCAAGGAGGACATACAGAGGATCCAGAGACACATAAAAAGATCCTCAGTATTGCTAGCTATCAGAGAGATGCAAATTAAAACCATAATAAGATACCACTCCACACCGCTCAGAATGGCCATCATAAACAAAGCAACAAACAACAAGTGTTGGAGAGATTGTGGAGAAAAAGGGACCCTAGTGCACTCTTGGTGGGATTGCAGACTGGTGCAACCACTATGGAAAACAGTATGGAATTTTCTCGGAAAACTAAAAATGGAACTGTCTTTTGACCCAGCAATTTCACTGCTAGGATTATATCCTAAGAACACTGAAACACTAATCCAAAAGAACCTATGCACCACAATGTTCATAGCAGAACAATTTATAATAGTCAAGTGCTGGAGGCAACCTAGATGCCCATCAGTAAATGAATGGATCAAAAATCTATGGTACTTTTACACAATGTAATTCTATTCAGCAGAAAGAAAGAAGGAGCTCCTACCCTTTGCAACAGCATGGATGGAGCTGGAAAGCATTATGCTAAGCAAAATAAGCCAGGCAGTGAAAGACAAATACCATATGATCTCACCTTTAACAGGAATCTAAACAATAAAACAAACAAACAAGCAAAATATAACCAAAGACATTGAAATAGAGAACAGGCTGACAGTGACCAGAAGGGAGAAGGGAGCAATTCCAGGAAAAAAGGACAAGGGTTTACCGCAACAAGTGTAAAGGACACATGCACAAAAAGTGGGGGGGGGGTGGAAATGGGAGGGAGATGGGGAGGGCTGGGTGGATGGGCTGGAATGGGAGTAAAAGATAGAAAACTGTACTTGAACAACAATTAAAATAAAATTAAGAAAAAAGAAATGTGTGCCAGATCATTAGGTCTTTTTAAAACTAGGCTATGAACTTAGGGTGAAAGTTTTTAGTTTTTTTTTTCCTATGGAGCAAGCTGTTGGCTGTAGGTTTCTCATATATGGCCTTTATTATGTTGAGTTATGCTACCTCTATTCTCACTTTGTGGAGTGTTTTTATCACAAATGGGTGCTGTACTTTGTTAAATGCTTTTTCATCATCTATTGTTATGATCATGTGGATTTTGTCTTTTGTGTTACTTATGTGGTACATTACATTTATTGATTTGCAAATATTGTACCTCCTTGCATCCCTGGGATGAATCTCACTTGGTCATGGTGCATGATCTTTTTAATGTGTTTCTGGATCTGGTTTGCCAATATTTTGTTGAGGATTTAGCATCTATGTTGTTTTGCAATATTGTCCCTGTAGTTTTCTTTCTTTGTTGTGTCTTTATTTGGTTTTGGAATTAGAGTAATACTGGTCTTAAAAAAGTTTTCTTTTTGTTCTCTTTTACTTTTCTTTTCTTTTGTAACTTTTATTAAGTGTTTATAATAATTTTAATTTTTTTTATTATACTTGTTCCAATATTCCCCCTTTGCCCTCCTCTGCCCATCCCAGCCCCCTCCCACAGTCAATTCCCACACTGGTGTCCATGTCCATGTGTCATGCATACACACTCTTTGTCTAGTCCCTTCCTCTTTTTTCCACCATTATCCCCCTCCCCTTCCTCCCTCTTCTCTAGTCACTGTCAGTCTGCTCCATGCTTCCATGTATCTGGTTGTATTTTGCTCATTTGTTCATTTTATTCATTAGATTCCACTTGTGGGTGAGATCATGTGGTATTTGTCTTTCACCACCTGGCTTATTTCACTTAGCATAATGCTCTCCAGTTCCATTCATGCTCTAGCGAAGAGCAGTGGCTCCTTATTTCTTTCTGCTGGCTAGTATTCCATTGTGTAATGTACCATATTTTTTTGGTCCACTCATTTACTGATGGGCACTTAGGTTGTTTTCAGCAGTTGGCTATTGTAAATTGTGCCACTATGAACATAGGGGTGCACAAGTTCTTTTGAATTGGTGCCTTGAGTTTAAGATATTTGACTAATTAGCGTCCCTTGCCTTTTCATATGAAAGTAAATTTGTGTCAATTTCTGCCTAAGTAATGCAGCTGGTATTTTGGTAGGAATTTTGTAAAATATGTAGATTAATTTTGGGGGAGTATTATAACCTTAACAACATCAAGTCTTCCAGTCCATGAGCACTGGATATATTTCCATTTTTTTGTATCTTTTATATATTTCCTCATAGTTTGCAGTTTTCAGTCTATAGGTCTTGCACTTCATTTCTTAAAGTTATTTCTAATTATTACTGCAAATGAATTTTTCCAGATTCTTCATTAGTTTTATATATAAATTGATTATTTTAATATTAAGCTTATATTATACAAACTTGCTTTATTCACTAGTTCTAATGTGTTTTTTAGTGAGCTTGTTCATGTTTTCCAAATACTAGATTATGTTATCTCCATATAGTGTCTCAGAATGCTTTTTACTTTATTTTTAAAGCTTAATTTCCATAACTAGATCCTCCATCACAACATTGAATATAATTGGTGAAAGTTGACCTCCTTGGTTTCCTCCTGATCATATGGACAAACATTCATTTCAGTCCTTCACAAGTAAGTGTGAAATGAACTGAGGGATTTTTATGCCTAACCTTTATCACAGTAAGTTTTCTTTAATTTCTAGGTGGGTGAATGGTTTTTATCATGAAATGGTGTTGGATTTTTTCAAATTCTTTATCTGTCTATTGAGATGATTCTGTGTTTTTTGTCCTTTGTTCTAATAATATGGAATATTACATGGATTGATTTTCAGATGTTAACGAAATTTTAATTCCTGGAATAAATCCTAGTTAGTCATAGTGTGTAAGCCTTCTTATATTTTTTATTGGGTTTTCTAGGGTTTTGGGGTTTTTTTGAGAATTTTTGCTTTAATATTGATCAGGAATATTTGTTTATAATTTTTATTATCTTGTGCTGTTTTCTTCTGATGTTTAGTTTTGCTTTCACTTGTAATTATAGCCTCATAAAATGAATTGGAAATTATTAACTCCTCAGTTTTTTGGAAGAGCTTGTGAAAAATTGGTTTTAATTCTTCTTTAAGTGTTTTTTTTTTAGATTAAATCTTTCTAGACTAGGACTTTTCTTTTAAAGCTAAATTCTTTATTTAGTAATTTGCTCTTTTCTTGTTGTTATTCTTCTACATCAAATAAGATTTTCTATTCTTGAGTAACTTTTGGTAGTTTATGTCTTTCTAGGATTTTTGTCTATGTTATGTAAATTATGTAACTTGATGGCATCCACCGATACACAAGGATTTAGTATTCCTATGGAATAATTTCATTTATGTAATGTCAACAGTGATGTTTCCTATTTCATTCTGAGTTTTATAAATTTGAATTTTATCTTTTTTGTTGTTGATCGATCTAACTGAAATTTGTCATTTTTTAATCTTTTGAAAGGACAAACTTTTGGGCTGTACATTTCCTTATTGTTTTTGGATTCTACATTACATTAATTTTGGTTCTAATTTTGACTCTTCTCTTCCTTTGACCTATTTTTGGGTGATTTGTTCTCCTATTTTTTAGTTTTATAAGGTAAAAATTTACATTGCTGAGAGATCGTTCTTTTTTGGAGGATTTATGTGAAATGTTTCTTTGTAATCACTTATTTAAATGCAACTCATAAATTTCAGTGTTCTTAAAAATTCATCCAAGAAGTACTTTTAAATTTCTCTTGTGGGTTCTCCTTTGACTCAGTAACCACTTGGGAATGTACTGTTTAGTTTTCACATGTACTAAATATATTTAAATGACTGATAATTTAATTTCATTTTGATCAAAGAATATATTGCATAAGATCTTGATATTTAAGCTTCATATTTAAGCTTGTTTTATGGTCTAGCATATGATTGATCTTGAAGATTACTTTATATGTACTTGAAAACAATGTCTTTACTGTGTTTCTTGGGTGAAATGATCTAAAAATAATTGTCAGATGTACTTGGTTTATAATATTGTTCAAATCTTCTATTGCATTAGTGATCATTTGTCTACTTGATCTATCCATTATTTAAAATAGGTTTTGAAATCTCAGGTATTATTTATGAGTTTTCCATTTCTCCTTTCAACACTGTATCTTTTTGCTGAATGTATCTTGAGGCTCTGTTTTTAGGTGCATGTATTTTTGTAGTTGTTTTGTCTTCTGATGAAGTGATCTTTTAATTATAAAATACCTCTATCTTCAGTAACATTCTTTAAGTCAATATTGTTCTATATTATAGTTACTCTGACTCTGGTATAATGTTTGTGTGGTTAATAATTTACATTCTTTCACTTTCAATATATTCCTATTTTTAAATCTAAAGTGTATCTCCTGTAGATTTTGTAGAATTAGATGTTCTTTTTTATTCAGGATTACAACCTACTTTTCTATTTTTAATTTTTTATTGTTGTTCAATTACAGTTGTTCCCATCCCCGCTCATCACTCTCCCATGTGCTACCTATGCCACACCTCCCACATTCAATCTTAACCACCATTATCTTTGTCCATGGGCCCTTTATACATGTTCCTTGACTTAACACTTCCCTTTCTTTCTCCAATTACCTCCCGCCTCCCTCCCTGCTGCTTGCTGCAAGTTTGTTCTTTATTTCCATGTCACAAGTTCTGTTCTGCTCGCTTGACTATTTTGTTGATTAGATTCCACTTATACATGAGATAATATGGTATTTGTCTTTTACCACCTGGTTTGTTTCACTTAGCATAATACTCTCTAGTTCCATCCATGCTGTAGCTAAGGGTAGGAGTTATTTTTTTATGCTGCATAGTATTCCATTGTGCAAATGGACTACAGTTTTCTGACCCACTTATTTACTAATAGGCATTTAGGTTGCTTCCAAAACTTGGCTATTGTAAATTGTGTTGTTATGAACACTGGGAAGCATAGATTCTTTTGAGTTGGTGTTTCAGGATTCTAAGAGTATAATCCCAACAATGGAATTGCCAGGTCAAAAGGCAGGTCCATTTTTAGTCTTTTGAGGTGAGTCCATACTTTTTCCTACAGTGGCTGCTTCAGTCTGCATTCCCACCAACAGTGTACTAGGGTTCTGTTTTTTCCAAAACCTCATCAGCACTTGTTTGTTAATTTGTTTATGATGTCCATTCTGAGTGGGGTTAAATGAAATCTCATTGTGATTTTAATTTGCATCTCTATGGTGGCTAGTGATGCTGAGCATCCTTACACATTTCTCTGGGCCCTCTGTATGTACCTCCTTGGAGAAGAGTCTCTTCAGGTACTTTGCCCATTTTTAATTGGATTGTTTGTCTTCCTGGATTGTAGTTGTTTATTTTTTTTATATTTTGGAGATCAAATCCTTGTCAGAGGTATCATTGGTGAATATGTTTTCCGATATGGTTGGTTCCCTGTCCATTTTGTTGATGTTTTCTGTAGCCATGCAGAAGCTTTTATTTTGATGAAGTCCCATTTGTTTATTCATTTTTTAATATTTCTTGCCCTAGAGGACACATTGGTGAAAACATTGCTGGATGGAATATCTGAAATTTTCCTCCCTATGTTCTCCTCTAGGATTTTAAGATGTCAGGATTTATATTTAAGTGTTTTATCCATCTTGAGTTTATTTTTGAATATGGTATAAGTTGATTGTCAAGTTTCACTTTTTTATTTTTCATGTAGCTGTCTATAACTCTCAATACCACCTGGTAAAGAGGCTATTTTTATTTCATTATATGTTGCAACCCCCTTTGTCAAATATTAATTAACCATAATGTCATGGATTTATTTCTCAGCCCTCTATTATATTCCATTGGCTTATTTGTGCGTTCTTATGCCAGTACCACACTGTTTTGATTACATGGACCTTTTAATATAGTTTGATATCAGTCAGGTTTTGTGATACCTCCTATTTTGTTATTCTTTCTCAAATTTTCTGAGGCTATTTGGGATATTTTATGGTTCCATCTAAATTTCTGAAATGTTTACTCTTTATCTGTAAAATATGTCATTGGCATTTTAATAGCGATTGCATTGAATCTCTAAATTGCTTTGGATAGTATGGACCCTTTAATGCTGCTAATTCTTCCAGTACATGAATGTGGTATATGCTTCCATTTATTTGTGTCTTCCTTAATTTCTTTCTTCATTATTCTGTAGTTTTCTGAGTACAGGTCTTTTACCTCCTTAGTTAGGTTTATTCTTAGGTATTTTATTTTTATAGTTGCTATAGTAAATGGGATTTTTCCTAATTTCTTTTTATAGTATTTCATTGTTGGTGTACTGCAATGTCTTAAATTCCTGAATATTGACTTTGTATTCCACTGTTTTTCCAAATTTGTTTATTAGGATGAGTAGATTTTTGGTAGAGTCTATAGGATTTTCTATGTACATTATGATGTAATCTGCAAACAAAGACAGTTTTGTTTCCAGTTTTCCAATTTAGATACCTTTTATTTCCTTTTCTTGTATGATTGCTGTGGCTAGGACTTCCAATACTATGATGAATTGAAATGGTGCAAGTGGACAACCTTGTCTTGTTCCTGATCTCAGAGGGAAAGTTTTTAGTTGTTCCCATTGAGTATGATGTTGGTTTTAGGTCTCTCGTGTATAGCCTTTATTAGGTTGAGGAATGCTCCCTCTGTTCCTACTTTGCTAAGTGTTTCAATCCTAAATAAGTGTTATACCTTATCAAATGCTTTTTCTGCATCTATTGATATGAGAAAGTTATTTTTGTCTTTCCTTTTGTTTATGTGATGTATTACATTTATTGATCTGGGAATATTGTACCATCCTCGCATCCCTGGGATGAATTCCACTTGGTCATAGTGTATGATATTTTTAATGTATTGCTGGATGAGTTTTTGCCAACATTTTGTTGAGGATTTTAGCATCTATGTTCATCCACAATATTGGCCTATAGTTTTCTTTCTTTAATGTATCTGTCTGTATCTGGTTTTGGGATTAAGATGATGCTGGCTTCATAAAAAAGTTTGGGAGTCTTCTGTCTTCTTGGATTTTTTGGAATGGTCTGTGAAGGATAGGGGTTATCTCTTCCTTAAATGCTTTGTAGAATTTTCCTGTGAAACTGTCTGGTCTAGGACTTCTGTGTCTTGGGATTTCTCTATTACTGCTTCAATTTTTCCAGCTGTTATTGGTCTGTTCAGGCTTTCTGCTTCTTCTTCATTCAGTTTTGAGATATTATATTTTCTAGAAATTTTTCCTTTTCACCTAGGTTTTCAAATTTCTTGACACATAGTTCTTCATAGTAATTTCTTACAATCCTTTGTATTTCTGTGGTATCAATTGTAATTTTTCCTCTTTCATTTCTGATTTTGTTTATTTGGGTCCTCTCTCTTTTTTACTTGATGAGCCTGCTTAAAGGCTTGTCAATTTTGTTTATCTTTTCAAAGAACCAGCTCCTGGAATTATTGATACTTAAGATTGTGCTTGTAGTCTCTATGTTGTTTAATTCTGTTCTTCTCTTGGTCATTTCCTTCCTTCTACTTGCTCTGGGCTGATTTTGTTGTTGTTCCTTCAGTTCTTGTAGGTGTAGAGTTTGGTTGTTTATTTGAAATGTTTCTATCTTTTTTAGGTAGGCCTGTATCACTATGAATTTCCCTTTCAGGACTGCCTTTGCTGTGTCCCATAAGTTTTGGATTGTTGTGAGTTCATTTTCCTTTGTTCCAGAAATGTTTTTATTTCTTCCTTGATTTCATTCTTGACTCAGTCATTGTTTAATAGCATGATGTTCAATCTCCATGAGTTTGAGTGTTTTTGAATTTTTTCCTTGGGGTTGGTTTCTAGTTTCATTCCCTTGTAGTCAGAGAAAATGCTTGATATGATTTAAATTGTCTTAAATTGTTTGAGTATTGTTTTGTGTCCTATCATGTGGTCTATCCTTGAAAATGTTCCATGTGCATTTGTAAAGAATGTGTATTTTGCTTCTTTGGGATGAAAGGCTCTTTATATATCAGTTAAGTCCATTTGAACTTGGACATTGTTCAATGCTACAGTATCTTTGTTGATATTTTGTTTGGAAGATCTATCCATTTATGACAGTAAGATGTTGAAACCCCCTATGTTGCTGTCAATATCTTTCTTGAAGTCCCCCAAGATTTTCTTCTTGCATTTGGGTGCTCCTATGTTAGGTGCATATATATTGAAAATGTTTACATCTTGGTGGATTCTTCCCTTAAATATTATGAAATGACCTTCTGGGTCTCTTTTTATGGCTTTCTCTTTTTTTTTTTTTTTGAATTCTATTTTGTCCAATATGAGTATTGCTACCCTGGCTTTTTTTCTTGTCCATTTGCTTGGAATATTTGTTTCCAGTCTTTCACTTTCAATCCATGTAGGTCTTTTGTCTTGATGTGAGTCTTTTAAGCAACATATGTGTGGGTCATGATTTCTCATCCATTCAGCTGTTTTATGTCTTTTGACTGGAGTATTTAATCCATGTATGTCTAAGGTTATTATTTATAAGTACTTATTTTTTGCCATGTTTGTGTACCTGTATTTCTCTCTCACTCTTTTTCTTCCTTTTTAAAAAAGAAAGCAATCCTACTTACTATTTACAACAACAACAACAACAAATAGGTACTTAGGAATAATTTAACCAATGACCAAAAAATCTATACCCAAAAAACTTTTGAACACTAGGGTTCCCTTTTCTCCACAACCTCTCCAACACTTGTTTTTTTTTTTTTTGCTTTGTTTATGATGGCTATTCTGACCAGTGTGAAGTGGTAGCTCATTGCGGTTTTAATTTGCATCTCTGTGATAGCTAGCAATACTGAGCATCTTTTCATGTGTCTCTGGATCCTCTCTATGTCATCCTTGGAGAAGTGTCTGTTCAAGTCCTTTGCCCATTTTTTAATTGGGTTGCTTATTTGTTGGTGGGATTGCAGACTGGTAAAACAGCATGGAAACAGTATGAAATTTTCTCAGAAAACTGAAAATGGATCTGCCTTTTGACCCAGCAATTCCACTGTTAGGATTACATCTTAAGAACCCTGAAACACCATCCAAAAGAACCTATACACCCCAATGTTCATATCAGCACAATTTACAATAGCCAAGTGCTGGAAGCCACCTAGGTGCACATCAGTAAATGAATGGATCAAAAAACTATGGTACATTTATACAATGGAATTCTATGCAGCAGAAAGAAAGAAGGAGTTCCTACCCTTTGCAACAGCATGAATGGAACTGAAAAGTATTATGGTAAGTGAAATAAGCCAGGCAGTGAAAGATGAATGCCATATGATCTCACCTTTAACAGGAGCCTAAACAACAAAACAAAGAAACAAGCAAAATATAGTCAAAGACACTGAAATAGAGGACAGGCTGAAAGTAACCAGAGGAGAGAGAAGAGGTAGTTTCAGGGGAAAATGGGAAGGGTTTACAGGAACAAAGTTAAAGGACACATGGACAAAATGTAGGGTGGGGGGTGGAAATGGGTGGGAGGGGGATGGTTGTGGGGTTAGCTGGGATGTGAGTAAAAGAAAACTGTACTTGAACAACAATTAAAGTAAAATAAAAAATATTGAATACTGAAGAAAGAAGTTAAATAAATGGAAGCATATACCCTGTTCATGGATTAAAGAATTTACATCATTATAGTGCCCATACTATTTAAAGCAATCTGTAGATAATATGCAATTCCTTTTAAAATACAAGTGGTGTATTTCACAGATCTACAAAAATATTTCAAAAATTTATATGGAACCTAAAAAGACCTCAAATAACCTCAGCAATACTAAGCAAATAGAACAAGGTTAGGAGTATCACAATACCTGATATTAAACTATAGTATAGGGTCATTGTAATAATAAAAGAGGCTGAAATTGACATAAGAATAGGCATATCGATCAGTGGGACAGAACAGAGAACTCAGAAATTAACCCATACCTTTATGGTTAATTCATATTTGACAAAAGAGGTGAGTGCAAACAATGGTGCAAAGACAGTCTCTTCAATAAATGATGTTGGGAAAACTGGAATGGTAGATGCAAAAAAAAAAAGTAACTAGACCAGTAAATTATACCATACACAGGAATAAATACAATGGTTAAAAAACAAACTTAAGCCACAAAACCATAAAAATATTGAAAGAAAATATAAGCAGTAAAATCTCTGATATCTCTTGTAGCATTATTTTTGCTGATAAATTTCCTAGGGCAAAGAAAACACATGAAAAAATAAACAAATGGGAGTACATCAAATTAAAAGGCTTCTGCACAGCCAAAGAAACCATCACAAACGTTAATATGGAATCCACTGCATTGGAGAACATATTTGTCAATGAAATTCTGATAAGCATTCAATTTCCAAAATATATAAATAACTTATACAACTCAACACCAGGATGACAAAAGTCCCATTAAAAAATGGGCAAGAGGCCTGAAGAGATACTTCTCCAAAAAGGATATATAGATGGCCCATAGACATATGAAAGGTTGCTCAACATCACTAACCATCCAAGAAATGCAAATGAAAACCACAATGAGATATTACTTCATACCCATCAGAATGGCTATTGTCAAAAAAAAAAGTGCTGGTGAGGATGTGGAGAAAAGGATACACTATTGGTGGGGATGCAGACTTGTGCAGCCAATGTGGAAAGCAATATGGAGTATCTTCAGAAAAATTAAAGTGGAGCTACTTTTGACTTAGTAATTCCACTTCTGGGAATATATCATAAGAATCCTGGAACATCAATTCAAAAGAATATATGTACCCCTATTTTCATAGAACTGTTATTTACAATAGCCAAAATCTGGAAACAGCCTAAATGCCCAACAGTAGATGAGTGGATAAAAAATCTGTGGCACACTTACCCAATGGAACATTATGCAGTAGTAAATAAGAAACAATTCTTTCCTTTTGCATCAGCATGGACTGCCCAGTAAACTATGCTAAGTGAAATAAGCCAGTCAGTGAAAGACAAATGCCTTTCTTTCCTATATGTGATATCTAATGAACAAAATAAGCTAATGATCCAAGTAGAAACAAAAGTATAGATACGTGGAACAGACTGATAGCTGTTGGAGGAGGTGGGCAGAGAGGGGCACTAAGTGAAAGAAAGTGATGGGATTAGCTAAAGAACATATATACATGACCCATGAATACAGAGAATGGTATTGGGATTCCCTGAGGGGTGTGTATCCTGGGAGGAGGTGGGAAAATGGGGACAACTAATAGCATAAGCTTTAAAATACTATAACAAGAAATCATCAAAGGTGACATTTGATTTTCAGACACTGCTGCCAAAATTGCATAACTTCTGAAGTGAAATTACTTTTATGGTATCTCACCCTTATCAGGAACCTCATCAACAAAACAAACAAACAAGCAAAATACAACCAAAGACACTGAAATTGAGAACAGCCTGACAGTGACCAGAGGGGAGAGGAGAGGGAATTTCAGGGGAAAGGGGGAAGGGTTTGCAGGAACAAGTATAAAGGACACATGGACAATAACGGAGGGGGGTGGAAACAAGGGAGGGAAATGGGGATGGCTGGGGTGTTGGGCTAGGGTAGGGAGAAAAGGCAGAAAATTGTACTTGAACAACAATAAAAATTAAAAATAAAAATAAAGAGATTACTTTTAGTGGTCTGCTAAATGCGTATCTTTGCTAAAGCTCATCTCATAATCATTCTATCAATTTTCCATGTAGACACTACTTGCTATCAAGAGAATGATTCCTTAAAATATACAACACAATGCCTTTAGAGTCATGCTTGTATAGCAAAAAAAAAAAAAGGCTGCATTTGGAATAAGACATACTTGTTTTAAATTAAATTTATTGGGGTAACATTTGTTAATAAGATTGTTTAGGTATCAAGTATACAATTTTTGTTTTGATGACCCATTCCTGCCTCTTACTATTTAGGAAAGTGTGCACAGTGGTTAAGAAGATAGAAAATAGAAACAGATAGTCTGACTTCAAACTTCAGGTTTACCATTATTTCTGTGAAAAATAATGTAACCAGAGACATTGAAATAAAGCACAAACTTACAGTAACCAGAGAAGAGGAGGAAGAAGGATAATAGGGAATAATAGGTGAAGGGCTATCAAGGAACATGTATAAAGGACATATGGGTAACACCAAATGGGGTAGGTTAGAGGGTGGGAGATGGGAATTGGTGGCGTGGGGGGCATGGTGGGGTGAAAATGGAGACAACTGTACTTGAGCAACAATAAAAAAGTGAAAAAAGTATAACTTGAGCAAGTTACTAAATCTCCTCTGTGTGTTCCAGTTATTTTATCTGTAATGTGTGGATAACAGTACTTCTATTTCATAATATAGTTATTAAAAGTAAATTAGTTTACATATGTAAAATCACTTAAAGAATATCTAACAAAAAGTAAACACTGAATGATTTAGCAATGTTGACGATGATGATAATGATGACAGTGATGATGGTGATGGGACCAGAGATAATTTACATATCAGAACAAGTATCCTCATTTGCAAAACTAGAGAAAGTGCTACCTATTTCTCAAGATTACTGCAGAGGTTAATCTATAAAGGAATGGGAATAGTAGATTCAGGAATTGAGAGCCTGGCTTATTTGTGTTTCTTTTTTTTTAATTCTTTATTTTATTGATTATGCAACTACAGTTGGCCCATTTTCCCCCTCACTCCCCACCACCCTGCCCATCCCCTCCCACCCTCATT
>PVIA01014754.1:0-25613 GCA_004024845.1 Tonatia bakeri | reverse complement strand
GTTTTTGTACCACAGCGGCATCCACAGAAAGAGGGCAAGCACAGCCCTCCACGCTGGCCGCTTGGAAGAGACACCAGAACCTCTCGTGTCCATCAGCTCAGGTGGGCTTGTTTAAAAATCTGTCCCCTGACTAATTTATACACCAGCTGGTAGACAGGCCAGAAGCCAGCCTGGCTGGCGTGCACCAAATATTTTTATCTGTGATGAAATCACCTGTGGAGATGACTTGTGTTTCCCTGGAAAGGGCCACATGTGCCCACTGGCACGGGTGGGCTCTGGGGCAGGGGGAACATGGATGGAGTGCTGGCTTCACCTCAGTTCTAAGGATCGAGCGGACACCCCACAGAAACTCTACCGAAAATGGCCAGAGCGTATTTCTTCCCATTCCTTCTGCCCAGATACTCAAAAGCCAGTGAATCAGTGATTTCAGAACAAGCCGGGTGAAGACAGAGCCCACTCTAGCTGTCTCTGGGTGACGTGCTCGATTTCATTACTCTGGCTCTGACTCAGGCGGGCGGCTTTGGAGACCAAAGCAGCGGAACTCCTCGCTAACTCAGCACGAACACAGGGGACGACTGTGGGTACATGTTAAGATGCAGGACCCAGTCTCGGAGTCTCGAAACACCTTCTCCCCTCATCCCCGGCAAGAGAACACACCAGTACAGCACCAGGGCCCGAGGTGCTGTAACGGACGTGCGGTCTTGACTGGGTGGAGTTGTCAGGACTTTGTGACTTCCTGATCCCTGAAGTTGAAAGGCTGGGGGTTGTAGAAGGGTTGCAGCTGGAGCAGGCACATTTTTAAAAAAATATTTTGATGCCCAGGAGCCACAGACCTCCTTATAAAGCCTATGGCTGCACCAAACAAGGAAGGGGCTGCCGGAGTGCACGAGCCTCTCCAGAGACAAATTCCCTAAGGATGTTAACTGACCGACATTGACACAGAAGGAAAGTGGAAGTGAGGGGAGAGAGGGGAAGGCAACAGAAGAAACCGTAATTCCCCAAATGGGGAGAGAAAGAGGATCTTTCCAGGCAGATGCCCTAGTCGCCTGAATCCTTGATCTCACAGGGTAAGGAAACAAAAGCTCAAGGGGCCCCTAGGTATGGGGCTCAAAACACACTCACAAGGTCACAGATGTTGCATGTACCCCTGCAAGGAATTTGAATTTGACCTGGCCTCAGTGAGGTGAAGTTGCTGACCCTAAATCCCTCAGAGGGTTGGGTTCTACTTTGATGTCAAGTTAGCAGAACCTGACTTACAGAGTCTCCCAGTCAAGGTTCCCCCCTTCTTCCTTCTCTTATTCCTCGGCCACCTCACACCATGAAGCCTCAGCAACTGCTTGGACCAGGAAACTTTGATCTGACCTCCAACTCCTAGGCTGGAGGGATCAAGGTCACCCTGGGACTTGTCCCATTGGTCAGAACTTGCCATCTATAAGGGCTTCCATCCCAGTCACGTCGCTGGGCACTTTCTGGGCCCTGAGCAGGATCGGATCCCACAGAGAGTGTGTGTGCGCACCTGCGTGGACCTATCTGGCCCCATCACCAGGAAAAGGTGGCTCAGAGCTTCTACCCTGCTGATGGCGACTGGGCCCCCAATGGTTCACTTCTCTCCCAAGGGTCCTCCTGACATTTCAGGGAGGTTTTGAAGGGACGTGGTAAGCTGCGTCAATGGCCTGTCACACAGATGAGCACTTGGAGAGCGTGGACGACCTATCTAGGGCGAGCGTGGCACAGAAACAAGAGGGTGTAAATAAGGAGAGGTCTGCGAACGAGGATCCTCACATGCAGTCACTGAAGTTTAAAGGGTTGACAGCAAACGGCCCCATTTAGGATTCTTTCCCAACTTTCCTGCACTGGAAAACAGCTGGAATGTGGGCCAGGCCACACACCAGCCCTCTGCCCCTGGAGGACCCTCTTGGACCCCCACCTCACTCTGTTCAGTGGAACCCACTCAGGACACTGGGAAGGAAGACGAGGCCTCTCAATCTGAGATACTTCTCACTTCTCCTCAAGCCCAAGTACACCACCTTCCCCTTAAGAGGGAAATCTAACTAAAAAAAAAAAAAAAAATTCCCCGAACAACCGAAAATCGGATGTTCCCGAAAATGACTTCCCTTCCTATAGAATAGAACCTCTGTTTTACAAAGAATCCGTAGAAGCTAAGTTGGAAGCTAGCAGCATTTCCTGCCTGTACCCCTCCCCCTCAGCACCCCTCACACCCGTACCCAAGGCACGCACTCACACGTGAGATCTTCTGCAGAAGCTGACAAGTGCTGCTGGCAAGGAAGCCTTGAAGAGGACACACACACCTGCGTCCAGGTCCGTATTGGCAAACACACACAAACTGCACCGGAGGGATCCACACACACAGAGACCCACACTCAGGCCCACCGTGCACACCGGGTGTCCTGCCTGATAGGAGTTACACACAGTCAGAAGGGCAGAGGAGACACAGGCAGGACGCAAGGCCTGGCGGAGGGAGCGGCGGATGTCAAGCAGTTAGTGGGTGAGAAGAGAGAATGGGCCCTGGAGGCGGAGCTATGAAACACGGGGCACAAGTGGGAGGGGAGGCTGCTGAGTGGTTGGTTGGCAAAGTTTCCAAAGTGCGTTCACTGCTGAAGCAACTGAATTCTCAGCTCTAGAGCTTAGGGACTCTCTCTTGCCTCTGTGGGGCTGCTCAGCCCCAGCAGGGTCACCGAGGTGGCCCTCAGCTGCCCCTGCTCCTACAGCCTCCACGCCGCGCTGGTGCAGCTCCATCACCTGCAGTGTGCAGGTGTGCTCGAAGGAGCCCGAGGCACAGGGCTGCACCGGCGTAGCCTGTCTGGGGGCTCGCCGCAGGGACGGCTCTTTTGGGATTCCTGGCCTTGACTATTGAGAGGGGAAGGAGGAGGAGGGGAAATGTCAAGAGTTCTCCATTAATTTACATCATATCATACAAACGTGGGCCCAGGGGACATGGAGGTGCTCTCTCTGCACGTGACCCATTTTCTTTCATCTGTACGGACGTCGCCTCTAGGGAAGGGATGGATGTCCAGTGGTGAAGGGCTGCCTCCAGGATGGGGAGAAAAAGGTCTCGTTGGGGGCACAGACTCGTACAACCACAGCAGGGGCCACTTCTGTCCCTCTCCTGAACCTTGTCCCAGCTCTTCGTGCACGGCTCGTGGGCCCAGCTGTGTCGAGGACTTCTGAAACGAGAGGGTTTAAATCCTGTGCTGCCCCCAAACTGTCATGTGAAGAACCACTGGGTCCTCTGCCCAGCAGTTTTGTTCCAGGCTCTGCCCTCTGGGAATTTCAGCTGCACTAAAAATAATAGAAAAATGCAACACAAACGATAAAACCTAGACTCAGGAAACATCCACCACACGCACACACGCTGGGGATCAGAAGCTGCAGAACTGGCACCCACGTGGGCCTGCACCTCATTATTCTTCCTGGTCTCAGGGCCTCCTAGCGGGGCCCTGAAACCGCCCCGGTGGATAGAGAGACAGCAAGCATAATGCAGTGTTTCCATTTTAAAAGGTGAAAAGGGAAAAAGGAAACCACCCAAAATAGTTACACACACACACACACACACACACACACACACACACACACACACATCACAGCATCACTCCAAGGCTCTGGTCTGCCCAGGGAGTGCAGGTGGGGCAGGGGAAGGGCAGCCTCTTGTCTAACTCGGTGTAAGGCAGCTGGACGGTAAGACTGGGTTTTCTGAGCATCCGCTGAAGCGTCCTTTCATTGACGCGGACCTCGCCTCTCAGCAGGTTGTCTCGCCCCCTCTCCACCTCCTGAACTTTGTCCAAAAGTTTGGCGGCAACGAGGAAACTTCCTTCTCCCTTGTTCCCTCCTCGGCTTCTCACGGCGCGTGGCTGGGGCGCCAGGAAGGAAACCAGAAGGGGAGGAGCCCGAGGAGGAGAGGCTCCGCCCCCGTCTCAGGTTCGGTGAATGACAGCACTGCTTCTCTGCGACGTGGTTGGTGCTGGGGTGACAGCCCAGGGGGTGGCACTTTCATTTCCACCTCGGTGCCGCTCCAGCCCACTGGCACGGTCCCTTCCCAGCCCGCCGCCCTGTCCTCGTGCGTGACGGGGGGACCGGGAGGCTGTTGTGAGCAGGACGTTCACTGAGTCTTCAGGGAACTATGGAGCCAAAAGGTAAGAAGTGATGGAAGAGCCGTGTGGTGGGAACGCCGTCCCCATCTCGGTGACGAGGCAACAAAGACGAAGTCCGACAGGATGCGGGTGCCTGAGCCAACTCCACTCTCCTTGGCACTAGCATCATCTGGATCGAGTTTTGTTTTATATATGTATATTATATATATATATTTATATATATATATGTGGGGGGGGTTGTTTTTTAGCACACTGTCCCATTCTCGGGTCTGGATTTGGGGCAGTTGGTCCTCGGGACAGGTTGGACAGAGGGGGCCAAGGTACAGAAGAACCCCGAGATGAGTGTGAGGCCCAGGCCCCCCCACGCACAGAACATGGACCATCCGTAGCCATGGCTGATGTCGTCGGGGAGTCCGTACAGGTAGCGAGGGTAGCGTGACAGCTCGAAGTTGATCCCGGCCACACAGGTGCACAGTGATATGATGCAGAAGGTTCCTGAAGGACAGGGGGAGAGACGGGGGTGGGGGACGGAGAAGGGAGGGAAGAGGAGAGGGAGAGACAAAGAGAGAGTGAGGTTTATCGCGGTCTCAGAGTTCCTGAGTCAGAAGAAAAGATCTGGTGAGAGGAACCGGCTAACAAGCTCAAGGCCGGGACATAGTCACCGAGAGGAGAATGTGGTAAAGGATCAGAGCTCCCTCGCTCTCCAGTAACTGCCCAGTCTCCGGCAAACTCGGGGAGCACCTCCTTTGGGACAATACCCAATAAAGGTCCCGACAGAGTTTCATGCAGCATGGAGCGAGGCAGAGAGCCTTCGGTTCATCTTCCTAAAGCACTTAAAAATTCATTGTCTTTCTTTGGAGACACAGAGCACACCCCCTTTGCTACTTCTTTAAAGAGAAAAATAGCTTTATTCTTCTTTCTGTAGATAATGTCTTACTACACCCTACTGGGGTTTCCTTCGATCCCTTTGCCCACAGGTCGTCGACACCCGGGAAACCCTTTCCCGTTTCCTGCGGGACGTTTCCCCAGCGCACTGACCCTACGAGAGACATTTTCACGAAGCAGCAGCGGGATTGACGACTTCTGGGCGCCTCTACACCCCCCTCTCCCCACGAGGGTTCACAGCCCAGTGTGTGTACGTTAACTCTTCCAACCTCGTCTCGGGAGGCATTCCACAGGCTTCCTTCCTATTAGGGCCTCCTCTGTGCAAACACACCACTCCCATGGACCAATGAGAAGCCTGCTGTGAAAGACCAGATGTTATAAAATGCTGCGGGAGTACACACCCATTTTTAACCGGTAGAGCTAGGGGGTATGCCTAAAATGAGTTCAAGAGCTTTTCTCAATATTTTGTGTCTCGTGTTTCTTTGGTGGCCACTGACGGAGGCAGTGGCCTGAAGGAGTATGCACAGTGTGGAAAGGCTGGGTTGGGCTGACGGGAGGCAGAGGGAGGAGGACATTTTTAGGGGTCAGGAACAAGAGAGGTGTACTACGTTTACATTTATTGAAGACCTCTTGCCTTCAGCCCTCAGGCCCATGAACTTGGGATAATTTAAAGGGCCACAGTGACACCCATCAGACGTAACATTATCTAGTGTTGCATGCTAGGAACTGTGCTAAGTGCTTCACATGGACTGGCCCTTTAATCTTCAAAACAAGCCTTTGAAGTAGGTTATATTATTATTGCCATTTTACTGATTGAGGAATTTGAGGCCCAGAGAGCTTAAACCACTTGCCCAACATCACACAGCTAGAAACTGGGAGAGCCAGGGGAGGAACTCAGGCAGGCCAGTTCCAGAGTTGACCATCTTATCTTCTGTGCTATTCAGGATGGGGGTTACGCAATGTGGGACCTGCCGTGGATCCCCTCCATTGCACCCCTGGGTTCCACATGAATTCTGTATTGCTCGGTTGAGGGCAGGGGAGTGTGGGGTCCCAGAGGCACATCGAGGCTGACTCCTGGGCCCCCCACCTCCGCAGTTTCTGGGTCAGAGGGTCTGGGAGCGGCTGGAGAATCAGGGTTTTAACAAGTTCCTGAGTGATGCAGATGCCGCTGGTCCAACGACCGCACTCTGCAACCAGTGGATCAGGAAGAAGGTTTTATTGGACAAAGATGAAACTTAATGGCCTAAGGTTCCGATCACAGAGGAAGAAACACAAATGGGCAGTAAATGTGAAAAATGCTCAATTTCCCCAACAACCAGAGAACTAAAATTAAAAGCATCATCATAGACCATCATCTATCAAGTCAGCAAAGTTTTTAAAAAAAATCTAAATTTATATTTTTGCTTTGCTTTGTTCCTGAGTGACCAGCCCCAAAGCGGGTAAGGGAGCAGTAAAACGGCCCCTCGCACAGACTCTGGGGAAGTCTTGGTGGAGACGCGTGTCCCTTTGACGCAGTGACTGCATTCCAGATTAAGAAAGCAGTCCTGCCTGGAAACAGAGGCGCAGATCTGAGGACGTTCAGGTGCTGAGGGTGTGTCGGAGGCGTGGCTGTTGGAGCAGGGCTCAGAGCGAGCCCCCGATATTGGGGTGAACACTGCTCTCTGGGCTCTGAGGTTGGAGCTCTCCGGGCAGTGCCTGCAGGGCTTGGGGTACTTTGGTGTCTCTGATCTGCATTACCAAAGACCACTAAGTTCCAGGTGGGCGGAGAGGACAGGGCAGAGGTCAGTCAGGCCACTGCAGTCATCAGGGAGTAGGGAGGAGGGGCTGCAAGGCGGGGACAGGGCAGGGTGAATGACTGTTGAGTGAATGGTTGCTTGGAGAGGCCACTGAAAGCCAGGCACCAGGGGCGACCTGGGCACAGGGGCTGCAAGAATGAATGTGGATGTGCATATATACATGTGTGATGTGTGCACATGCATGTGTGTGCATTGGTGCATAGGTATGTATGAACATGTGTGTGTGCTTGTGTACAGGCAAGTGTAGGGACAGCTGCATTGTACAAACACATGTGGCACCATCATTACTCGGGAGAACAGTAGTCCCAAACTTGGGGGAGTTACGAAGCACCCCAGGGCTCTCCTGCTGGGCACTGGGGTTCAGACAGAATTCCATGATGGTACCTAGGCCAGATTAGGTCTCATCCCAACTTTCTGAATCATAATCTCTTGGTGGGGAGCAGGAGGGGTGCAGGGGAGAGGGCAGGAATCTTCCTTTTAAAAGTTCCTTGATGTTGACCAGCCAGGTGAGGCCCTGGTCTTAGGGCTGAGGTCCTTTGGATAACCCTGCCACACAGATCCAGGAGGGAGAAGAAGCAGAGACAGGCAGAGGGAAGGAGCAGCCTGCAGAGCAGAACAGAGGGAGAGGGAGAGACTGCCCAGGAGTGCAAGAGCTAAAATAGCTTCGTTTTGACATTAGTTTCAAATCATCCAAATTCCAACAAACCCGGGCTGGCCTGCTTGTGCCTCAAGAATGCTTTCATTCCTTTGGAAACCTGGGTGCGCAATGAATGACATTATTTACTAGAATTTAGACCTTTGACAGGAAGTGTGTGCGCGCACACTTGCTGAGTCAGATCTGGGAAGTGAAGGCCCTTGGATCGTGGATCTGGAGTCTGATAGAAAGTTCTGTGCTAGGAGAGGCAGACTGAGTCATCCCTTTACAAATCAAAGCTCTGGTTGGGAGCGAGGGCACCCAAGGACTGTCTATGAACTGTGTGCACAGAGGGGGATTTAAAAACCACGCCTTCTAAGGGACAGGTGTACGCTATTCCTGAGTAAGCCCAGTGACCTGTCCTGGGAAGGGAGGACGACCTCGAGCATGTTTCGACCCTCCCAAATGGCCCACGGCTGACACAGCAGGATGTGCACCCTTCAACGGTGCAGTCTGCCAGCGGGTGGACAGGACTCGCAGGGTGTCGCGGCAAACCAGGAGGGAAGAGAGTAGGCCCCGCGTGGGCCTCATCGCCCACTGGAAATGACCTACATCCTGACAACTTGCATCTCGTCGTTGTGTTAATGCAGCTAATTGAGGGATCTTCCTGCCTTCACTTCCTGTTAGTCCCGAGAACTTTAAAACCCTGTAGAATTTCTTTGTTAGCCTTGCCCATTTCCATGGATGGGGAGCAGACGTTGAGGGCTCTCCCGTACGATGGCCCTTGAGGTGGGCCATCCATGCAACTTGTAGGGATACTCCCAGGACCACGAGGAAGCCCTGGAACAGGCCGGGCTGGTTTCCACATCTGCTGCTGTCTTCCGTGGTGAGCAAGGACTTCTGTTTTCCTCTCCACCTGCGCTTACAAATTCCACCCTGGAAACGTGTGTTAATAATTGGAAATGGATATACGTAGGCTCAGGGCGGAGCCTCAGTAATTGCACTGCCTGAATAATGTGTTGTGGTCGTTACTTAGCAGCATATTCTGACAATCGAAATAACAGCGCGCTTGGACAAACAGTGGGGGAGGTAGGGGTGCAGCGGGCCAGGGCCCCGCCTGACCCAGCTTTCTGTCCAGTGGGCTCAACCCAACTCTCAGACCTCTGGATTGGCGACTAACTGGGGAGTGTGAAGGGGAGTCTTCCCATTGCCTCACTGGGGTTCTCTGGGGAGACAATAAATATTTTATTTTGTTTTTTTAAATCCTCACCCAAGGATCTATTTATTGATTACACAGAGACAGATAGAGAGAGGGCCACATCAATGTGTGAGAAACACTGATCGGTTGCCTCTGGTCCATGCCCTGGCCAGGGACTGAGCTCACAACCTAGGCAGGTGCCCTGACCGGGAATCGAACCCGCCACCTTTCAGTTTCCAGGATGACACTCCCACCAGCTGAGCCACACTGGCCAGGGCTCTAATACAGATTTTAAACGCCTCTGCTGGAAAACATCTCAATTAAGGGACAGTAACAGATATTATACCACTGGGAATTGAGACGTCCTTCCACTCACCCAAAGAACAGGGCCCTCGAGGGACTTCGAAGGCCCCCCATGTCCCACACTAGCAGACCCTCAGCCCTGGGGCCAGGTCTCTAGAACCTGCCATTTTATTTCTCATGAGAGACTTACCAGGGTCCGGGAAAGGCCAATGTAACAACACACAGTCACGGCAGGCAGCTTAACAACCCCCCAGGTTTTGGGGGTTTGGGCTATTCCCCCTCAGGCTCCCAGACTGACTGCAGCCGCAGTGGGACGACTCAGATGCTACCCCAGGCCCTCCCTTTTGGAGCCAGGCTCTGCTCTGTGCTCACGCCTGGCTGCAAGAAGCAGCAGGGGTATGGATGGGGCAGTAGGGGCCACAGCAAGGAGGACCGCAGGTCTGGGCTGGGAAGGCAGGCTGATGGTCATGGGGCAGCGGGAGGGGGAAAGTCCTCTGGTAGTGAGCTCCGTGAAGCACAGAACAGCTTACCAGCAAAGGGTGGCTGAACTTCTGCGTTGGTGCCCAGCATTACGCTAGATGCAGGGAGATAAAAGAAGAAGATAGGATCCCCGCTCTTAAGAATCTTTAATTAAATCTCAAATAAAAAGATGGAAGGCTTGTCATCTAGTTGGGGATAGGAGCCATCCACAAAGGAAAAGTTAAGGATGAGGGGAAAACAGCAGCAGGATGGGGGCTGAGAGACCCGGGTTAAGCATCAGCTCCGAACCCTTGGTCTGCTCCTCTGTGAAACCAGGGAGCTGGAGCGGGCGGCTGCAGGGCCCCTCCCCTCCCGCACCCAGTGGTCTCTGGGAAAAGGAGGCACCGTGCCCAGGAGTCAGTGGTGAGAGGCAACCCTTTGATGGAGACAGTCACACAGGCCCAGGGAAGGTTTCCCCTTGAAGATTGAACAGGGATTCTGCAAGGGGGGTGCTCATCTGGTCTCCTTCAACCTCAGCATCCTGTCGTCCTAGGTCCCGATGCCTGAGGGGAGACGGTGTGCCCGAAGACCAGCCCCTCTGCACCCCTGACTTCTGAAACGCTGCCCTCCAAGTCGGGCTTCTGTCATTCGACAAATAACATCACAGATCATCGCTGTCCTGCCTTCTGTTCTTGCCCCCCCATCACAGCCAGTGATAGTTCAAAAATTTAATCAGATTATAATTTCAATCCTGCAGCTTCCTGTCACGCTCAGAATAAAGCTGGAAATCCTTACCCTGCTCATATGGCTTTACTTGAGTGGACCTTGCCTACCTCTCCGTTCTATTTCTCACCTTGACCCCCTTCCCCCGGCCCCGCTACCTACACTTCAGCCACACAAAGGAGCAATGAATGATGTGTTGTGATCATTACTTAGCAGCATGTTCTGACAACTGAAATAAGAGCATGCTCTGACAAACAGTGGGGGAGGTAGGGAGTGTAACAGGTGAGGACCCACTGGGTCTGAAACTAGCTAAACCTGAACCCACCCCAGGGCCTTTGTACTTGCTGTTCCCTTGCCTGAAATGGCCTGCATCCAGCTGTTCTGAGACCATGATTTGACTGCTATCCTTGCAGACAGACCCTGTCTGGCTCCCCCAGCCACAGTGCCTCCCAGCATTTTTCAGACTGGGCTCCCAGGCCTCTCCCCTCTCTCTGACTGGCTCGGCCCTGCTCTGATCTGTTTCCATGTAAAGTTTTATCTGAAGAGGGGAGTCCAGTGACTCCAACATTTCTGAGCAGCACAGGCCTAGTCCATTCACAAGAGGACCCCAAGGTATGTCCTTGCGGAGACAGCGCTCTGACAGCCAAGTCCAATGGCCCTCGTTTGTTATGAGTCCACACCTTTCGGTAGAAAGGGCTGATCAATCTCAACGCTCCGTCCCACTGGTTCTGGAAGGGGCCTCGGACCCCTCCTCAGCCTGGCCCTCTAGGCAGCCAGCCCTCACCGGTCAGTGTCAGCAGGCTGGCATGAGAAATGAATCTCATTACCCTCTCTGCTGGGCCACTTGCCAGCCTGGAGTCAGAGCTCAGGAAGTCCAGTTGAAAGAGCCGTCCCTCCCCAGGCCCCTCTCCAGGTCCCTCCCCAGGTAGCTCTCGCTAATGAGACTCTGCCACCGAGCGGACAGTGCCCTCCAGACCTGACTCCTGTCCCTATTTGCAAACTCCATCTGTGAGTGAGCAGGCATGGCCAACGGGCGTGACAAACTATGTCAACAGAATGCTTCCTTCCCAGTGTTCAAACACAACCCCGGCTTCCTCGGGTGACCATCCCCACTGGACACTATGTCCACAGTGTCACCTTGCAACCTACAGCCCCACCCTGGCCGCTCCTGTCTGCGGGTCCTGTCGGCACCTGTCTGGGGGAGGAGAGGGCTGGGCAATGTCCCAGGGTTGCTGCCCACCCTCTGTCCCCTGCCCCTGTCCCCACCCGGGCCACACCAGGCACAGCTGAGGCTCGGGGAGGAGGGGGTGAGCAGGAGGAAACAGCCTTCACGCCCAGGCTGCCGACGCCGTGTTCCAGCGCCACATGCAGCTTCCGCCCCGTCTACCTCCTTCGCATTGCTGCCATTTCTAATTAATGGTCCCTGGCTGCCAAGTATTAGATTCAAGTTTTCCCCCTCGTTTTAGCTTCTTGGCTATTCGACAACTTCCTCCTCCTTGGCTATCTCGGCCCTCGGTTTCCCAGCTGTCCCCCGGTCCCAGGTTGTTCCCACCTCTCTAGGTGTCCCTCTCTGTCTCCGGTGGGGGCCTCTCAGCCTCCTTTCATCTTTCCTCACTTGAGAGTCCCCCCCACACACACTCATTCTGGAACCTTCACCCTCTCCTCTGACTTGAACGACCACCAGGACATGAGAGTATCATGGGTTGTGTGTCATCATGTCTTCTGTGACTGTGTGTCCCCAACCCCAGGCACACGGCATGGTCAAAGCATTCCCTGGTCACACGCGGATGTCCAGCGCTTTCCCATAAGCTCCGATTCCCTTAACCCCTGACTTCTTTCATTCCTTCAAGGTCTTGCTTCCCCTGTAGGGGCTCAGCCATCCCAACTTGCCTGGGAGTTGGTGGGGGTGGCAGGTGTTTCCCCAGCCTGTGGGACTTTTGGTCCTAAAACTGGAAAGTCCTGTGCTGAGTGGGACACCGTGGTTGCCCCCCTCCTCACAAGTTCCCTCCCAGTCCTGCTCTCCACTCTGGGGTCCATCAGCGATACCGTGATGGCGACATATTTCATCCTCTGCTTGCACATGAAAGAAGCCATAAGGATGCCTTAACCTGGGTCTAGTTTCTGTGCTTCCTGGGTCCCTGGAAGGTGGTGCTACTGTTAAGAAACGCCAGGCTGGGCCCTGGCCGGGAGGACCCGTTGGGTGGAGCCTCGTCTCGTACTAAACAAGGTGGTGGGTTCAGTCCCCGGTCAGAGTGTGTACGGGAGGCAACTGATCAGTGGTTCTGTTTCTCTCTCTGTCTCCCTCTAAAATCAATAACAAAAAATATCCTTGGATGAGGATTGGAAAAAAAAAGGAATGCCAGGCTGGAATGGCATTGCTTTGGGGTAGCTAATTCTTCTGTAACCCTGAAATGTCGCCAGGGAACACTCAATCAGCCAGCCACCCACTGAGGGCTCTCTCCCAGTACCACCAAGATCGGTCTAAGCGGATATTGAGGGTTCTTGTGTTAACCCCCCATTCGGCTCACTTCTGAGCACTGAGTGCAGGTGTGTAAGACGGACAAGACAGGCCCCCTGCATGGCTGCTGCTGCCTCAGCCCCCACAGGAAGGGGCAGGGACTCAGAGCAGCCAAGGTAGGACTGTGGCACCCAGGGGCCCTGTGGGGAAACAGCGTCAGGACTGAGGCTGCCGGCTTGACAGCAGAAATGCTCTTACTAATTCAAGAAGCCATCACCTAGGCAACCGAGGCCCTCATGAAGGTTCTCGCAGGGATCCAGGGCAGACTGTGTATGCAGGCGTTTGCCCGAACAGCTACTCCTTATGTGACCGCGTTGTGCCCACGTCTTTGCCAGAGTATCATTTCTGCAGCTCTCTAGGGCGGGAAATCCATCTGCGTGACATTTTCCGCTCTCGGGAAGGAGGAACAGTGTGTGTGTAGCCCTAGCCCTTGCTGCTGCGTGGCCAGAGGGCCTCTGTTCTGACCCGAGCCCAACAGGTTGCTGCAAAGCTGTCGCTGCTGAGGCAGCCGCCCACGTCCTCCCCGGAGACCCTCCCCCTGCAGTTCCTCTCCCAGCTTTGAGACCCGAAACCAGCAAGTCAGCAAACAGAGAAGGGATTCCTCCTCCTCCCGTGACGGCGTCTGCATCCTCGGAAGCTGATGTACACTAAACCCTTCTTTTGCTTAGATTAAATGCCTTGGTAGCACTTAGCTCCCGAGAGCACTTTATAGCTTTGCTCAGACCTGCGTGGAATATAAATGACTGTTGAATTATACACCCTTGCATCAGCAGCCGCCCACAGGCAGGTCACACGGGGCTTTACCAAGGTGCTTTAGGGGTTCACTGGGACCGCGCAGGGGGTGGTGACGGCCTCAGGACAGCACAGAGCAACAGATGGGGCCCTGAGTGAGGACAGAATCACCGTCAGTCTGCAAATGCTGCACAGGCTGCAGGCGGAGACACCGCACGGGTGTCGCCACACCCCCAGGGAGAGTGGCACTGGTGTTTCTGAAGCTGTGCCTACAGGCTGTGAGGCTGCCCGATGTCTGGATGGGATTATGCCCTATAGTACTGCAACCTCCCGACTCAAGCACTGGAGGGGCCTGGCCCACTCACGGAGTTTGGCGCTGCTTCTAAAGCGAAAGCTTCCAGAGTCCTATCACAGAACTTGGACCCTGGTTTTCACAAATCGACAGGGCGGCCACAAACGTGGAAACAGGAATCATGGGCTGAACTGTGTCCTTGCAGAATTCATGCTGAAGCCCTAACCCCTAGTGCCAGAGTGAGTGACTGTTTGGAGATAGGGCCGTTGAAGAGGTATTCAAGTTAAAATGAGGCCATTGTGGTTGCCCCTAAACCAATTGGACTGCAGTCCTTATAAGAAGAAGAGATGAGGACACACACAGAGACACCAGACAGCCATGTGCACAGAGGGAAGACCGCAGGAGGAGGCAGCAAGGGGGCGCCCACGGGCAAGCCGCCGGGGGAGGCCTCACACGAAACAACCCTGCCACCACCTTGATCTTGGCCTTCCGGCGGCCTCCAGCGCAGGGAGCAAGTACATCTGTTCAAGCTGCGCAGTCTGTGGGGTTCTGTTTGGGCATTGTAATCATCTTATTAAAGACAACACTTCAATACGAGATCGAACGAGACTGCCTCTGTTTCTGGACTCACGGCTGCCCCGTGGCTGCCACGGGCACAGAAACGTGGCCATTTAAGTGACAGCTGCTGGGCCTCTTGTGCTTTTCCCTTCCTCTAGTCCCGTCCTCTAGTTCCTCTACACGCCAAAGCGTCTGTGCTTATTCCAGTTTAATACCGAGCCGTCCCTGTATTCTCTTAGGTGTATATTTAGATTTGGTCACAAGAGCCATGGCCTTGGAGGCCTCCGCACCGAAGATAGAGCCTTTGTGAACACGTGAAAACATCAGAGGGCTGAGCAATGAAAGGGGGCAGTGGGGGGTGTTCAAAGGGCTGCCTCACCATGGGAGTTTACTAAGGTCAAAGCGCCCTTGTCCAGTGTCTTTGGCTGGAGTCTGGCACTGCCATGCTCTCCTGCTCTGCAGAGTCCCTGGAAGCTATTCTAGAAGGTGTGTCTGCCATGGGCCAGCCCGCGTCCTGAGTCCCCCAAGAAGGCTTCCCTGGTGCGCCCAGCAAAGACAATCCCCGCTTTTTCTGAATTCCTAAAGCCTTTATCATCTGCTACAGGCTCCCTGACAATCAATGAAAGGGACACCATTCATTTCAGCTCGTTCGGCTAGACTGTAACTTTCCCCAGAACCGGTAGGGTGGCGGTGATTCCTTTTGCATTGTACCCAGCCCTGAGCGTCAAAATCCAGACCGCCGGGAGAAACAGATTTCTAGGCTGTGGAGCTTTGAGGTGAAAATAGGGACTTTGACACCTCGAGGGGAATGAGGCAGACAGGCCCCGCCTTCCCATCCTCATTCCTCCTAAATCGTTTTGTGCCTGCTGAGGCGTCGTCCGCGCAGGTGTGAGTGTGCCCGTGGTGCGCCCACGCACGGACGCACCTACCCGGGTTTCAGTGGGTCCCTCGGATTTCGGGAAGCATTTTAATTTTTATAGAGGTTCGAATTTCTGCATAATGCCCTCTCGGCAGGATTATTTTGAGGAGCGATGATAATAAATGTGAAAGGCTCAGGGAAGTTAAAATTGCCTTCTCTATGTGAGGTATAATATTAGAAATTGCCAGCTTTAAGTGAAGGTGAAGACGGATGTTCTGGAGGACAAGGAAAAAATGTGGCGGCTGCTGCCTCCATTACCGACACCCGCCCCTTCTCCCCGGCCCCGGGTCCAGGTAGAGGCTGTTCCAGGAAGTGACCGCCCCCAACAGAAAAAGCGCTTTTTTTCAGGGTTCTTCATTCTGTGCACTTTGTTGGGACCAGAACCAGAGAAATCAGGAAATCTCAGAATACGTGGCTGAGGCCCCTCCTCAGTAACACATCTTGTCTGGGGTCTTAGAGAGGCGACCTCATCCAGGGGTGGTGGTGGGAGTTATGTTATGACACTTGGGGGGGGGCATTGGAGAAGAGGAAGCTGTGAGGCTTGCAGCTCACCCAGGACCTATGGAAGGAACCAGCACAGGACACGCACTGGGAATCACTAGATCACACAAGATGGGGACCTTTGGTGGGTACTCTGGGGGTTCTGACCCTGGTCCTCCCCTGGGACAGAGAGGTGGCAGGTACAGTTAGTTACTCCAGACTCATTTATTAGATCCCTACTGTATAATGGACTGCAAGAGCTAGCTTTCAAAAATTATTTTCAGTCTACTTTCCCCTTTTTGTCTTTTACTAAAACACCACCACCATTCTGTGATCACAGTGATTAATTCAGTTTTTGTCCCTTCTGTACCTCTTGAGTTTGCTGTGAGATTATATACATGCATATGATCCTATATGTAAATGTTATAAATACATATGTATATTTGTATGCATGTGTCGTATATACACATGCATACCGCATAGTGCATAAATTACATAATTCTCATACTAATCTCAAGTTAAATAATTTGCTAAAGGTCCCAAAGCATAAATCCCAAGCAAATATTTGATTTTGCTGTGAAGCCAAACCATTTGATTGCAGAAACATTTGAGAACTAGCCACTCTCCTCACTTCCTCTGCCCCCATTTAAAAGCACCCCCCCTCCGGGGAAGCAACTATGGGGCCCACTCCACCTCTGCACCCCTACCTTGGGCATTTCATGCTTCACAGAGTAAAAAGTTGGAAAGATCTGAGGCGGCTGGTCTGCGGTGAGCTGTGAGCATGCTAATAGGACGGGAAAGAGAGTTGCAGGAAGAAAATGAATCAGAGGGCAGCATCTCACAGACACGGACAGCAGTGCGGTGATCAGCAGAGGGAAACGGGGTAGGGGAGGTAGAAGAGGGAAAAGGGGGAGAAACGGTGATGGAAGGAGATTTGACTTTGGGTGATAAACACACAATACGATATACAGATGATGTGTTATAGACTTGTACACCTGAAATCTATGTAATTTTTTAACCATTGTTATCCCAATAAATTCAATAAAATTTTTTTAAAAATTCAGCGCTATGAATAATTGTATGCAAGTAAATTAGGTCACTTAGATGAAACAGACAAGTTCCGAGAAACACAAAACCAAACAGCACGGAACCATGAAGAAATACAAGCCTGAACCAACCTATAACTTCTACGAGAACTGAATTAGGAAAAAGGAGCAGAGCAGCAGGCCATCCCTTCAGTGCGAGTCTTTGCAGCTCCCCCTCCATCTGGGCCTGGGTTTGGAGCGCAGGATCAGTGGGATCCAGCTGGCTCCCGCACTGAGCTGAGAGCAGCGTCTGCAGCTGTGCAGAGAGGAACGTTCTCAAGCTGTGAAGAGAGAGCTTCCAAGAGGACAGCCACTTAGAGTGTGCCATCTTCCTGCCTCTGCTTCTCTCTCTCTCCTCTTCCCCGGCAACTCTCTTGCTTTGAGAAGCTCTAGGGTAGAGGGCTGTCTTGCCCGGGTTTCATGCTGGGGACAGTGCTCCAAGTAACACAAAACCTCCTGCAGTCTGACTCTACAGCTTCCCAGGTAGCAGACCAGGCTTTTCTTACTATTTGTTTAAATCCTCACCTGAGGACATTTTTCACTGCTCTTTAGAGAGAGAGGAAGGGAAGGAAGGGGGAGGGAAGGGGAGAGGGGAGAGATGGAGAGAGAGAGAGAGAGAGAGAGAGAGAGAGAGAAATATAGATTGGTTGCAGCACCCCGACCAGGGATCAAACCTCTAACCTAGGCGTGTGCCCTGACTGGGAATCAAACCCACGACACTTTTCAGGGTACAGGGATGATACTCCAACCAACTGAGCCGCACTGGCCAGGGCAAGGCTTTTGCAGAGATCACTTCCCAGGACCAGTGGGAAGCCCGGTACAAGTCACTCCATCACTACATTTGAGTTCCTATCTTAGTCATCATAAAGTTCTCCTGGCCCACAGGTGCCCCAAGGGGTCCTGCTCCAGCTTCCTGGTAGGAAAGGGGCACACGATAGGGATGCGGCTGAGTGGACAGAGAACCGTTCCAAGGGTCAGAAAATCCGGGCTCTGCTCTCGTCCCAGCCCACGAAGTGGGCACATCACCTCAACTCTCTGGGCTGTGATCCCTTCAGCCATTAGACACGGGAGGTAGGACAGATCTTGAATTCCTGCCAGGGAAGAGACACTATGACATCAGGCATCAGCGTGAGGAGCTGCCATCCTCTCCGAATTGCTCCAGGACTGGCTGTACTTGTTTTGCCAAACATGAGCTGCCTGGGGAGAAGAGCCCGCAGCTCACCTGCTGGCATGCACAGGAGGGCCGGACGAGGAGACCATCAGAGGCCAGTATTCAACATCGAGGTGCATGTGAGGCTCGGCTCTGAATCACCTCGATTTTAAACGTGGAAGGACTGGGACCCAGCTGTTCAAGTGTCTGGAAGAAACTGGCTCCTGAAAGAAATCTCTCTGGCTCCTGCCCTGTCTGCTCCGAGCCAACGCCATGTTCATTAGCAGAGAAAGCGGCTTGGGGCAGGAGCCAGTGATCAGGCGAGCCTGCCACCTGGTTTGGTTTACGCTTCCACATGCCCGGCACATTTGTCAGCCAGGCCATGCTTTTCCTTGAGATGCAAACCTGCACCCAAGTGACTTTTGCACACTGTCGCTTCACTGCTGGGTCACTGAACATGTACATAGCTTTACCTGGATCAAACACTGACATGTAATATTGATAATGTGACAGGCATTGTTTCAAATGCTTTGCCAATGTCAATTCTATAATCCTCCAAGCCATCTTCTGAGGCAGACAGCAACCTCAGAGGAGGAGGGGAGTGAGGCACAGAGAGGTTAAGCACATTGCCGAAGGTCACACAGCTTGTAAATATGGAGCCAGGCTTCAAACCCATGCTATCACTGCCTCTCATTTCTTAAGCACATGCATTGTCTCTCAAGCTGGACTGCAAGCAATGTAAGCAGAGGGGCTCTTTTCTTCCCCACTAGGGCCCTATGTGTCATGGTGTTCGAGTAAGATTCATCAATCAGATGATGAGACAGCGGGAGGAGACCCCATCGTGATTGACTGTGGCTCTGAGAAGGTTCCGGGTCCTCTTGGACCCAGGCTCAGCTCAGAAAATCTTGTTGCTGACTTCTTCAAAGAACTAGGAAAACTTGTATCACATCCGGCATGCAAATTTACTCTTCACCTGTGTCAGATGTGAATTTGACGTGAGGTTGGGGCGGTGGGGGCAGGGCGGGATTTATTGGAAGGAGGTGGAAGCTCAGAGAATTGTAGGCAAAGCTGGAGAACAGGACAGCAAGCCTAGGAGAGCAAAGGGCAGCAGCCAGGGCCGGCCTGTGGCCTCGTGGCCAGAGGAACAGGTGTCCCCATGGAGCTCTGCCGAGGACATGACTCAGCCTCGCGGTGACTCTCCTCTCAGGAGTCCCACGGGCAATGGGGCTGGCATCGTGGGCTGGGCCATGAGTGTTCTATGAGGGTGGAGAGCTCAAGAAAGAAAAGGAATCGTGGTCAGAGCAGTAAATCCTTCCATAAGACTCCTTGCAGCTTCCCAACAGGCCAGAAACTAAACACTGTGGGCAGAATGAGCTGCTGGTTTGGGGCGGGGACTCGAAGGAGCTCAGCACGGAGCCCCGCCTACAGCCTACCCAGGGGTCTACCTCTCCTCCGGCTCCACCCTCAAGCCTACAGCTCCCTGTGCTCCTAGTTCCTCTTTTCTCTTGAAGGTCTTGGGAATGAAAATTACTCACTCTTCTTCTTTTTCTGAATTCAAACTCAAATGAGGAAAGAGCCACAGATAGGAGATAGGGAGGAAAATGTCAGATTTATTCCTGAGGAAGCCAGCGTGGCCGCTGAGGCCTGAGCCCTGGCCACTGTCGAGCTCTCCCACACCTTCCCAGAGGCTGACAGCTTGGGATACTTTGCCAGAGAGAATGTTCAGGTCTGTAGAGAGAGCACACTCACTCAGAAGTCTTGACTCACTAGCAGGCCAGAGAAAGAAAGAAAAACAGGCCTCCCAACAGGCCTCCTGATGCTGGCCTTGGTCTTGGGCCTTGACGTGGGAGTGCTGGCCGCCTGGAGAGCTGGGCAAAGGCAGGGGACCCAGATGGCGCTGGGCCCCACCCAGCTCGGCCTCCTCTCCCAACCTCACCCCTCGGAGAAGTCAGTCATCTCTGGTTCCTTAGGAAGAAGGGCCTTAAAAGGCAGACTCTGTCCTAAAGAGATGGGAAAACGCCCTCCAGTTTTACTTGGCCATACTAATGCATGAACCCTAAAAACCTGAGACTCAAAGGCTTCTGGGAAATGTGATTTCAATGGAATTTGTCTGAAAATGTTAAGAGCTGAGCCAGAGACAGGATTTTAATGAACGAATTATTATTTTAAATAAATCGTAACCAGGGTGTATGGTGGAGTCTTTAAGAAGAGACTCCTAGGTTTTGTTGGGGAGGCAGTGATCCAGATTCCATCCTACCCAGGGCCAAAACTCAGGGGGTCAAATGTCATCTATATTTTTTCTTTACATAAGCTGCTTAGGCCTTTTTTACAGGTAAAAAGAATTTTTTGCTTCATTCACAAGAGTTTAGTTACATAGAGCTACATAAAAACAGCAGTGTACTAATGACATGTGAGATTCTAAACTAGAATGAATAAATAAATGCTGGCACGCTGCTTCTGAAGAGCAGCCAGTGCTGAGTCTGGCGGCGTTTCACTAGGTAGGTGAGCGTTAAAAGCCCTTTGGGGCGCGACAATGAGAACAGGGCGAGCTGACTCAACTCCCCCTTCAGTCCTTATCATTAGCTCCCGATGAGGCTGCTCCTGACGCCCCAGAACAGGTCCCCTTTCTCTGGACGCCCATGGTCCCTTCTGTTATGGCACCGAGCTCTCTGCCTCCACCGCCTGCCTGGGTGGCCCTTAAGGACAGGCGGCCACGCACATTCTCGTGTGTTCTGGGTGCTAGCACAATGCCTGCCACACAGTAGGCACTTGATCAACGTTCATTGAGTAGAATTTACTTTGCAAAGCGGACAATTAGGAAGAGCAATAGGGTGCCTTTGAATATTTGAAAGACCATTGGAGGAAAGTAGTGTTGGCTTTAATTTATGCTACTTGAACAGAAAGGGCCAAGGGCAGTAAGTCAAAGCTACCAGAAATCGTATTAAGGCTTAGAATGAAAAAGGACAGAATAATGACCAGGGTAGCCAACAGGGACGTGGCCCCTGCCACTGGGGAGGCTTGAATGTGGGGAAGAGAGAGGCGATGAACTCTATTTCTGCTCTCTGAGGTCTTCAGGATGGACTGGGTGCTGCCCAGGTGGTACACAGGGGTGTCTGGGTTCACGGGAGGGGTCGGGCTTGAGCTCCCACCGTCCAGAAGGTTTCTGGAATATGCTGACTGTCAGCTGAGCCTCAAGGCAGCACAAGGCTTCCACGGGCAGAGAAAAGGGTGGGGAGGCCCATACAGTGTGTGGTTTGGAGAGGAGTGCAGGATGCGGGACTGAAGGCCAGCCGGAGACAAGAGCGTGGGGACACTGAGCCTCACTCTGGGGACACTGCCCTTTGCTCTATCAACAGCACAGAACTCAGAATGTTTTTCATCAGAAAAATGACGTGGTAATACGTGCATTTTAAAAAGACAGTAAAGGCAGGATTTAGTGGGCAGTATGGAAATGAACATCTGTGGTATACACATCCTCGGCTGGGTGGCTTTCCTGTATTATCTGTCTCCAGCCACACAACAAACCTGCACGGCAGGCAGCTCTATCTCAATTTTACAGGTGAGATAAAGGAGGCTCAGAGGTTGGCAACTAAGTGGTGGGCAAAGACTTCCATCCGCCGAGGGCTAAACGGCTGTCAAACTGCCGTAACAGGAATAAGCGAATGAATGGGCCACAGAGAACACTGCAGAGGAAATATTGGCAGATGCAGACAATTGATGGAAAGGCGCAGGTAAAACTGGAAAAGTGAAAAATGACTCAGAGGTGACTGACAGGCTGAGGTGCTGAGGAAGCCAAGAAAAGCAGCTCGTTTCGGCGGGGAGAGGGGACGGAGGGGAGCTGGCATTTACCAGGTGCCACCAGTAAGCCAGGTGCTGAGCCTGCATACAATAGACATAAGGCACCCACGTAACGCAGGTAAAGGGCAAGTCTAGTTCAAAGCCAGTGTGAGGTGCCAGAAGGGTGCAGAGGCCTAGTGCACAATGAAAAGCTTGAGTCTGGAGCTCAGAAAAGACCATCTCACACACAGGGTCCAGACTGCACTGTGCCGAGATGGTTGCCGTTGTGAGCGGCGGTGCTGTTGACAAGTGAACATGTTTACAGGGAAAAAGCAGAGAGAGCTGGCACCTACATTTACAGGTAAGGCAGAGAGCAAAGAAAACAGAGAAGACGTGGAGAAAAGGAAGTCAGGAGCGTGCTGTCATGGAAGAGCTGAGAGTGTCGGGAGAGACGGAGAAAGAGAAATCCCTGTGAGGTCAGGAAGAAGGGGTGCGAGGGGACGGCTGGAGCCAGGGCTAAGCGAGTCGCCAAGACCGCAGCTTCAGTGACACGGAGGAAGCAGCAACCAGATGTCAAGAGATGAAAGGGGTTGGTGGCAGAGTTCTGGAAGCTATTAAGTAAGGAGTCTTCTTTCTGCAGCATGAGTCCCAGGCTTGGTCTTCTGGCTTAGAGCATGTGAAAAGGTAAAGCCCTCAGCCAAAGTGGTCCCTTGCCTGTCTCTCTAGGAAACAAACAGTCCTCGGATGGAATCAGCCCCATCTCCTCTGCTGCCCCAAGAGCAACGCCCTCCGTCTGCCACGGTGAGAAGTCTGCGTGGGGCTGTCTCTTACCCTATCAGCTCACAGGCTGCTGGGCGAGTGTAAATGTGTCAGCAAGTTCATTACTATCCAGGAGATAGGGCTGCATGATCGTTAAAATCCCAGGCTTCAGCGTCAATTAGATTTGAGTTGGAATCTTTGGTCTGGAGACTAGGTGACCTCGGACAAAGCTCTTCAACTGGCTGAGCAAGCAGGAGGAACGGCAGAGAAGGCGAGAGCCAGGGATAAGGGGACGGCCGTGAATGAAAACGCAGAAAGCGCCCATTCTGCACCAGGCACAGTGCTGAGCCCGGGACACAACTTCCTTCCCTCTGGCAACAACCCCCGTCCCCTCCACCACCCAGGCAGGTGCTATTTTGCAGATGCTGGAACTGAGCTATCCAGAGGAGAAATGTGCCCAAGGTTACTGGACTCAGGCCTGACCTCATGCCATTTTTAACACTTCGATGGTAGAAGTGACTCCCTCTGCATCTTCTCGTTCCCTCCCAGCCTGCCCCAAACATCTGCCTGTCCCTGGCTGGTGGGGACGGGGGAGAACCCATCTGGGTTACAGATGTCAGTGACTGCTCTTCGGGAAGCCTGTGTCTGCCCTGCCCGTTAAGTCCTCAGCCTACTTCTTGGTCCCAGGCGGCCTTGCCCGGTGGCCTTCTCTTTTCTCCTCCAGGTCCCAGGAACAGAGAAGCGGGAGGTGGGGACCTTAGATTAAGGCTCCACCATGTACTTAATCGAAGGACCCCACGCTGGTTTCGTTTCCCTGGGCCTAGCTCATTATCTACAAAATGCGGAGCTGATAACAAGTGTAAGGGCTGCGGGCTGGTGAAAGAAGTCAGGTCTGAAGGGCATTTACCACCGATACAGCCGAGATGCTCCGTGAGCTCTGACCTTGCCCGTCTGCCTCCTCCACCTGCCTCCCAAAGGCATGTCAAGGTCAAGTGAGACCTTGTACCCTCTGGGGCCCTATGAGCTGAGCAGTGTGACCGGACCCTAACTGACCCCCGTCCACCCTTTCTGGGCGACCAGCACCTTCCTTCCCTAAGAATGGTAGGCTGAAGATGCCCTGGCTTCTCTCCTGTTGAAAAGACAGAATTCTTTCTATATTTTGCACTTGAGGGATGTCAGTCATTAAGAGGAAAACAGCTCATTTATCACGCTAATGGACCTCAGTGTCTGCTGCCCTCCAACACTGAGAGCTGCTCCAAAGCGGGAGTGAGCTTTATTTTCTTCTGTTCTCCTGGGTACCTCCTGCTTAGCAGGTACTCACTGGCGGGTTGTTTCCCTAACGAACAGTAAGCAATGGGCGGGGTCTGCTGGCGAACTAAAGTGGGGGTGGGCTCAGCCCTTTCGCGGACGCATCTGGGACACCTTCAGTCTGTTGGTGGCTTCTGTAGACAGACAGGGTGAGCACTTTCCAAGTCCCTAAGAAAGGCGCACGGTACGAGGCACAATCTGACAACGAGGAAGTGTGTGCCACCAGGAGACGTCTGGAACATCATGGAGGCACCACAGCTTCACACGGGCCCTCCTTCTCCAATCATGTTACACCTGGGGACCAATGCAAGTCACGACCCGCCTGTCCCAACAGCCCAGGTCCTGTGAGGATGACAAGTACGTCCACGAGAGCAGAATTCCTTTCCACTCCAGGGGCCAGCTCCATACCATATGCCCTGTCCAGCGTAAGGCCTCCCCAGAAGCCGTCTCCTGTCAGCACCTGCTTCAAGGCCATCACCACCCCCCTGTGCGATGGGGACAAACAGTCCAAGCCTACCAGGCTCCCTCTACCCCCGCCCACAGGGGACATCGTGACAGCGAGGTGCTGGGATGTGCCCTGGGCCCAAAGGTGGCCTGACTGCGCCCTGGGGGGCTGCCTGGCCCTGCCCCCCTCATCTCTGACCTGGGCCACTCTCCCAAGCCATCTCTCTGGTACGAAGAGGTAGCTGGGGCCCTGCTCCCTGTGTACAAACTCTGACTCGCCTGCTGGAGACGCCCTCTCAGCCCCTTTCGAGCCCTGAGTCTGGTCACAGCCATCTCCCCCGACGTCTGGTCCTCTGGCTCTGACCCCCACACGCATGGTGCATCTCAGACTGCCCTTAACGGGGGTGACAAGGGGTCCTTCAGGGCAGAGCCCCTCTCCCTGCCCCCAGGACCGCAGAAAGGAAACTCTTCCTCACTCACACCTTCTTCCTGTTTCCTGTGGGAGCAGCTCCCAAGCCCTGTGGGAGGGGGCTCTCCATGAGCTTCAGGACCCAACATTTTTCTTTGACTTGTGACTAGTTTCAAGGGCCAGAAGCTTGCCTGACAAGTTCCCTTTCTCTGAAGTGTTCACACCTAGGAGGTGTAAGAACATCCTAGAAGAGACACAGGGAGGGTGGCTTTTGAAGTTGCTTTAGAAACACCCCAGTTTCCATGGCAATCAAGCACTGTGGCTTCCCCACCCCATTCTGGGTCTTTCTTTTTCCACCGGAAAGGTTGCCGGAGCAATGTGTTTTCTCTGCAGCCACCCCAGTAACGGAGGTAGTCTCCTGCCACCCTGCCCTCTCTGTTCCCGCCAGCCCACCCCCCACCCCCCACTTGTGTCTACCCCACGAGAGACAGTCTTGTTTCAGAACAGCCGGGGACCTCAGGCTCTCTGGGTCCCAGCCCGAGCCTGGACGACAGTCACTCGGTAACTCAGACACATCTGAGCTTGTCTGCATTGGTGGCTGCAGGCTGGTCTAGAAGGCACCAGGGTGTGGAGGAGTCTCTCATCCTGAGGGACGCCCCAAGTCATCCACCCCACGCTCAGCCCAGATAGTGAACTGAGATCACGCCCTACAGTCCATAGTAACCTAGCTTGGCTGTTCTTCCCTTCCAGGGCTGGGCCGCCCACTGAGGGAGCTGGTGCTTGTTCATTTCGGGCACCTCCCAGAAGATCCATCCACTGCTACAGCCAGTGTGTGTGCTCAGGTTTCATCGATTCCGCTGTTTCCACTGGTGGTCTCACCCAGTCTTCATCAAACACCCGCACTCCCAGTTCTGCGTGACTTCTGGCCTTCCCCCACCCCCTTCCCCAGACCCTGCCAGCTCTACAAAGAGGTACACTTCCTCATCCAGCAGGCAGTAAACGCAGCTCAGCCCTGCGAGCAGGATGCGTGGGCAATGTTCAGGGAGTCAGGCTTTGACCAAAGGGAAGGGGAACC
>PVIA01014753.1:0-25617 GCA_004024845.1 Tonatia bakeri | reverse complement strand
GTCTGACTGATTTTTTTCAAGGAAGATTTGCAGGCATAGAATGCCAGTGCATGAACGCCCCCTCCGACCCTGCCACTGACACCATTAGAAAAGGGTAAGTGTACTAATTTCCTATTGCTGCTGTAACAAATTACTCCAAAAATAGTGGCTTAAAACAACATAAAAGTCAGCAGTCCAAAATATGTCTAGGGGGCTAAAAATGAAGGTGTTGGCAGGGCTGTGTTCCTCTCTGGAGACTTGAAGAGAAACTTGTTCCTTGCTTTCCCCAGCTTCTAGAGGCCACCTGCATTCCTTGTTTTATCGTCCATTCATTTATCTTTAAAGACAGCAGTGTAGAATCTTCAAATCTTTTTCTGACTCTGACCTTGACTTTCCTGCTTCCCACTTCCACTTACTATGACTCTTGTGATTACACTGGGCCCACCTGAATAGTCCGGGATACTCTCTTTACCTCAAGGTCAGCTAATTAGCAATCTTAATTGCATACACAACCGAATTTTCCCTTGCCATGTAACGTAACGTATTCACAGGTTGGGAGCATGAGGTTGTAGACATCATTGAGGGCCATTATTCTGGCCAGGACAGGAAGTTACCTGACAAAGATTTGTAAGTTACTGACAAAAATCCTTCCAATACACTGCAACCTTATATGTTTGTTTGTCTTGCATGGGAATTCAGTAAAAGATGATCCTGTGTTTGACCCTGTTCAGAAGACTTGGATATGAGAGGCATTAGAAGGATTTTATTATGAAATTACATTCTCATAACCAGGTGGTTCTGAAGGATACTGCTGATTTGATAACTGATATATCTGAAGTCAGATGATTTCAATTGTAAGTTTTGTTTGACTTTTGATAAGGAATTAATTGTTTTCTGTGACTGTAATTACAGAATCCAAATGGCTTAATTTTCTAATTCAGTTCAACCCAACATTCTAGTTGTCCTTCCATCTCTTCAAAGAAGAATAAGAGTCCAAAAATGTAGGTGGGTTCACCCACCTCCTCTTTGGGTTATCTGTTCAAATCAGATTACCTTTTGACACCTGCTCAGGTGTGGTGTCAGGACTTAGTACTTCACTGAAAGGTGAGGTTCTGCAGTGGTCTCAAGTCCACTCAATGTTCAAAGTACTTTCTGGGTACTGACCTCTTATTGTGATAATTTTTGTAACTGCTTATGCAATAGCAGTTTTTGTTTATGGCTAAATAAACATTTTTTCTCAGATTGAAGAAAAACCAGACTCCCTGATGTCTCATTAAATGCAATAAAATCTGTCCCACTATTATCTGTGGTGTTTTTCTGAAATGGCAAATGAATATTAAGTATTACTAATCAGGTAGGGAAACCTAGTTTCTTGGGAAAGGTTTTAGTTAGTAGAAGTGAAATGTTTTAAGTGAGTGGATTTAGGAGGTTCATTGCAGGGAGTCAGACAAAATAAGGAGGAAGAAACTGTAGAATCTTGAGTACGCAACAGGAAATTGAGCTAAAAAAAAAAAAACAACCTAGAGTTGAACTATATGTATCTGAGAGTTCAGTTCAAGTCTAAAATCTTTATTCTTGTTTGCCCTGACTATGAGGCCTACTCTTTAAATTAATGCTATTACAGTGGGAAAAGCCACAACCTCCACCTTGGGAGAAGGTCTAGAAAGAGTTTGGGAGGGGCTTGTGCAGTGGACCAGGGAAGTGATCCTGAGGGCATTACCTTAGGCTGCAAATCACAGGGAGATCAAGAATATCTTGGGAGGCCTGGTGGGGTAGCTCAGTTGAATAGAGTGTCTTCTTGCTATGCCAAGGTTGCAAGGTTTGATTTCGGGTCAGGGGGCATATAAGAATCAACCAATGGTTGCATCAATAAGTGGAACAATAATACATCCATCTTTCTCTCTCTCCCTCCCTTCTCCTCCCACCGCTAAAAATCAATCAATAATTTTTTTAAAGAATATCTTGGGAACTTTAACTATATTGAATGTCCCACCAAAGTTGTTGTGTCAGGGGAAGTAAATCAGAGTGTTTTTGTGTATCTGCATTACATCATTTATTCTATCCAGTAGGGAAGAACCCCATGCCATGAGAATTTAGAGTTTATTCTTCTGGGTATGCTTAGATCCTGACCAAGAGCAAATGGAGAAACTAGAGATACTGCAGGATGCTTAGGAGTGCAGTGAGGAGAGTGCATCAACCTTTATCACCACTAAGGAACCTACCGGAGAGGGGTCTCCAGCAATGGAGCGGGTCTCTGAAGAACATGTGAGGGTCCCATAAACAGGAGTCAGCTTTAAACATCTGCTGGGTACCAGTCAGTATGGGGGTTTGCTGTCCAACTGAATTTTTCTTTCTCCCTATGCCCCAACCTTAGAGGGGTTAACCATACATGTAGGGAGGAAAGGTCATAGCACACAGCGGGTAAACAGGGAAATAGCTGGCTATTGGCTTCTCTTTCTGCAGGAAGCCTGAGCAGGGAGAAAGGGAGGAGGTCTAAATGGAACTATGTTGTTCAGAGTTTGACTACAACATGCAATTGGACATTTTAATTACCAATTAGGATCTTGAGTAGCATAGGAGTTCCCAAGTCACAACAAAGTTTTGCAGTTAGAAGCAGGAGAAATAGCCTTCTGGAGCAGATTTTAGATGAATGATGGGAAATAAAAAGTTACTTTAGGATTATATCCCATGAATCTTGTTAGTTCAATATGATTGTTACAAATGTGAAAGGCTAGGACAGAGATATCTGGTGCCTGAATTATCATCCTGGAGGAGGAGTAGAGGGTCAAGAGACCAAAAAAGAGGCAAGATTTAGAAATGCTAATACCATTTTTTTGGTCTTACATTTGTCTTAAAGTTTACTTAGCCATATTGTATACCCAAAAAGTGATTTTTAAAGTTATTCTTTGAATGTTTGACCTCCCACTATATCTGAAGTCGCTTAAGATTGGCCAGGGTGTGGAGAAGTGGACTAACACTCCTCATAGACCTTCCAGTCAAGAGCCCACCAGTGATTTCTTCTAATCTACTGTCCACCCTGATCTTGGCATTATTGGTCCTTAAATTGTAGCTAAAACATCTCAGGTAAGGCTGAGTTTTTCCTCTTCCCCACTCTCTCCTTTCCTTGTTTCAGTGAAGCTGTCTAACTTTATGAAAGAAAGAAATGAACGAACAATAAGCCATTTTCCTCCCCTGTATCACCTCTTCGTCCTTTTCAGCAGAACTTTGTTCATGGTGTTCTGTGAGGACACATATTCTGTGTCCTGCTCTACCCTTGACCTTACTTCTAAACTTGATTATGTGTTTTGATGTAGTGCATACACATGTCATATCTGATGTTTGTAGCTCTCTCAAAATGGAATTACAGTGTAATTTCATTTCCTTAGCCATCGCCTGGGGTTGGGCCTCTAGATTCTTTTTTGTTTGTATCACAAGACTTCAGTAGCATGTTTGGTGTCTCCGCTGGGTATAGGCCTCCTGGCCTGTGGCCCAGGCATAGTTTTATTTAGCCAGAACACACTGGTGCTAATTAATTTTGTTGCCTGTTGCATTATTTCCTTAGGAGTATATATAAAAGAGAAATTACTGGTGCAAAGGCTACAGAGGATTTGTTAAAGACTTTTAAATCTGCCAGAGGACAATCCAGAAAACTTGAACTGGCCCACAACATGGGTTCATCTCAGGATAAGATCACAATAGATCATGTCAGAAAATTCAGGGAAACTTGTCTGTTTAGAAGGCCTTTCTGATATGCTTCAAAGAATTACTATTTTTCCTTAAACAATAGAAATTTATTTTCTCAGAGTTCTCTAGGCTGGAAGCCTAATCAAAGTGCCAGCAGGGTTGGTTTCTGGTGGAGGCTCTTTCTTTAGCTTGCAGTTGGAGCCTCAGAGAATTACTTTCTGAACCTTGTTGTGAAGATCTTAATTTTATTTATTTATTTTTTTAAATTTTCAAATAAAATGTTTGCTGCTTGGAAGACTTCTTTTTGTTTGAGTGTTTGATGGCCTGACTTCTTTTGCAACAAATGGAACCAGTCAAATTACTGAGATTTTTTGTGTTACTTTTTAATTTTTTTTTTATTTTATAGAGAGAGGGGAAAGGAGGGGAAGCAAGGGGAATAAAGAGGGGGATAAATGTTGATTGGTTGCCTCTTGTATGTGCCCCTACTGGGGACCAACCCAGATGTGTGCCCTGACTGGGAACTGAACTGCCAATCTTTGGACTGTGGGATGATGACTAACCGACTGAACCACACTGGTCTCGGCTGTGTGATGTTTTTGACTGATGACTTTTTTTTATCCTTTGGCTAATTTTAACATCCATTTTTTAATATAGAAATTAAAAATAACAAAGACCCATATACCAATCACTCAGCTTCAACAACGCCTCCAAAATTAAAGCTCCCAAAATATATATATTTTTTCCCATTCCAGCCCACCCACCCATCTAAAACCCCAAAAATATTAAAATGAAAATAAAACTTACTCATAATTCTAACACCCAGACTTAATCACTATTAAATGATTATGTATTTTTCTCTAGGCTACTGAAGAGACACAGATATACACAGTCAGACACACATACAAACTATCATATGCATATTGTTTAAAAAGTCAAGCAGTATTGATGGGCTTATGATCAAATGTACTGATTCCCATCCTCCCATCCCCTCCAGACCCATTCCCCATTCCCTGAAGTGCTGGCTCCTGCATGTTCTCTTTTATCTGAAAACAGGCTCTCTCTCATGGAAGAGTGACAACTGTAGTTCTCTCTCTCTCTCTCTCTCTCTCCTTGTTCAAGTACAGTTGTCTTCATTTTCCCCTACCCCAGCCATCCTCACCCCCAGCATCGATCCTACCCCCCTTTGGCTTTGTCCATGTGTCCTTTATACATGTTCCTTGATGACCCTTCCCCATTTTCCCCTGTTATCCTGTCCCACTTCCCCTCTGGTTACTGTCAGTTTGTTCTTAATTTCAATGTCTCTGGTTATATTTTGCTTCTCTGTTTGTTTTGTTGATTAGGTTCCACTTAAAGGTCAGATCATATGGTACTTTTCTTTCTCCACCTGGTTTATGTCACTTAGCATAATGCTCTCCAGTTCCATCCATGCTCTCTTGAAGGTAGGAGCTCCTCCTTTCACTCTGCTGCATAGTATTCCATTGTGTGAATGTACCATAGTTGTTTGATCCGTTCATTTACTGATGGGCACCTAGGCTGCTTCTAACACTTGGCTATTGTAAATTGTGCTGCTGTCAACTTTGGGATGCATAGGTCCTTTTGAATTGGTGTTTCAGGATTCTTAGGGTATAATTCCAACAGTGGTATTGCTGGGTCAAAAGGCAGTTCCATTTTTAGTTTTTGAGGAAATTCCATACTGTTTTCCACATTGGCTGCATAAGTCTGCATTCCCACCAACAGTACACTAGGGTTCCCTTTTCTCCACATCTTCACCAGCACTTGTTTGTTCATGATGGTCTCTCTGACTCGTGTGAAATGGTATTTCACTGTGGTTTTAATTTGCATCTCCCTAATGGTTAGTGATGCTGAGCATCCTTTCATATGTCTCTGGACCCTCTGTATGTCCTCCTTGGAGAAGTGTCTGTTCAGGTCCTTTGCTAATTTTTTAATTGGGTTGTTTGTCTTCCTGGAGTGGAGCCATGTGAGTTCTTTATACATTTTGAAGATCAAACCCTTGTCTGAGGTATCATTTGCAAATATATTTTCCTATACTGTTGGTTCCCTATTCATTTTGCAGATGTTTTCTTTAGCTGTACAGAGCTTTTTATTTTGATGAAGTTCGTCTTTATATTCTTTCCTTTATGTCCCCCTTGCAGTAGGGGACATATTGGTGAAAATATTGCTTGATGGAATATCTGAGATTTTCCTTCCTATGTTCTTTAAAAAAATATTTTATTGATCATGCTATTACAGTTCTCCTGTTTTTTCTCCCTTTTATTCCCCTCTGCCCTGTACCCCCCTCCCACCATCATTCTTCCACCTTTGTTCATGTCCATGGGTCATATGTATAAGTTCTTTGGCTTCTCCATTTCCCATACTATTCTTAAACTCCCCCTGCCTATTTTGCACCTACCAGTTATGCTTCTTATTCCCTGTACCTTTCCCCCATTCTTTCCCCTCCCACTCCCTGCTGATAACCCTCCATGCAATCTCTGTTTCTATTAATCTATTCCTGTTCTAGTTGCTTAATTCCTTTTTGTTTTTGTTTTTTGTTTTGGCTATTGAGAGTTGTGAGTTTGTTGTCATTTTACTGTTCATATTTTTGATCTTCTTCTTTTTCTTACGTAAGTCCCTTTGACATTTCATATAATAATGGCTTGGTGATGATGAACTCTTTTAACTTGACATTATCTGGGAAGCATTTTATTTGCCCTTCCATTCTAAATGAGAGGTTTGTTGGATAGAATAATCTTGGATGTAGGACCTTGCCTTTCATGAATTTGAATAGTTCTTCCAAGCCCCTTCTTGCCTGTAAGGTTTCTTTTGAGAAATCAGCTGTGAGTCCTATGGGAACTCCATTGTAGGTAACTGTCTCCTTCTCTCTTGTTGCTTTTAAGATTCTCTCCTTATCTTTAATCTTGGCTAACGTAATTATAATGTGCCTTGGTGTGTGCTTCCTTTGGTCCACCTTCTTTGGGACTCTCTGAGCTTCCTGGACTTTTTGGAAGTCTATTTTCTTTGCCGGAATGGGAAAGTTCTCCTTCATTGTTTGTTCAAAATTTTCAATTTCTTGGTCTTCTTCTTCTCCTTATGGTACCCCTATGATTTGGATGTTGGAATGTTTAAAGTTGTCCCGGAGGTTCCTAAGCCTCTCCTCATTTTTTTGAATTCTTGTTTCTTTATTCTGTTCGGGTTGAGTGTTTATTTCTTCCTTCTGTTTCAAACTGTTGATTTGAATCCCGGTTTCCTTCCCTTCACTGTTGGTTCCCTGTTCATTTTTCATTTTTTCACTTTTCATAGCTTTCACTTCTTCCTCTATTTTGTGATCATACTCAACCATTTCTGTGAGCATCCTGATTACCAGTGTTTTGAACTCTGCATCTGATAGGTTGGCTATCTCTTCATCACTTTGTTGAATTTTTTCTGGAGCTCTGATCTGTTCTTTCATTTGGGATATGTATATATATATTGTCTCAGCACCCTGTTTCATGTAAGGGGCAGAGTCTTAGGTATTCACAAGAGCGGGGCAACCCACATAGCTGCATTGTGGTGGTGTATGTGGGGGAGGGGTCTGAGAGGGAACAATAGTGCTTGCTCAGCTCTTGGCTTTCAGTCACTTTTTTGCTACCCAAAAGCAAATTGGGCCCTTCTGGTGATGATTCCCAGGTGGGTGGTTTTGTGTATGTTCTAGGACTCTGTTGGTCTCTTCAAAGAACTCTCCCATGAGGCTGGGAGTTTCTTCTGCCACCTCCTCCCCACAGTCTTTTCAGTCAGAGGATTTGAGGTTTTATTTCCCCTGCACTGGAACCCTGGGTTACTTGGTCTGTCTTGTCCCCAATTATTTCTCCCTGTTTATCTGCATGCAAATGTGAGACCACCTGCTCCACCAGCCACTGTCTGGCCTGGTTTTCCAGCCACTGCCTTACCCTCCCAGGTCCTTCAGCTGTTGCCTTGCTGTGAGTCCTCTCCACTCTGGCTACCTGTCTCTTCCTCTCCTACCAGTCTGGATGAACGTTTCTTCTTTACATCCTTGGTTGTTGGACTTCCATATAGTTCGATTTTCTAGTAGTTCTGGTCATTTTTTTTTTTAATTTGTTGTTGTCCTTCTTTTTGTTGTGAGAGGAGGCAAAGTGTATCAACCTACAGCTCCATCTTGGCCAGAAGTCTCTTTCCTCTCTATGTTCTTCTCTAGGACTTTTATGGTGTGGTGACTTATATTTAAGTTTTTTATCCTTCTTGAGTTTATTTCTGTATGTGGTGTAAGTTGCTGGTCGAGTTTCTTTCTTCCTTTCTCCCTTCCTTCCTCCCTCCCTCCCTCCCTCCCTCCCTTCCTTCCTTCCTTCCCTCCTCCTCCTTCTTCTTCTCTCTCCCCCTCTTTTCTTCTCTTCTCTTTTCTTTCTTCTCTCTCTCTCTTTCTTTTCTTTCTCTCTTTCTTTCTTGTACCTGGCAAGATCTCCCAAGATCATTTGTTTAAGACGCTATTTTTACTCCATTTTGTGTTTTTTCCCCCTTTGTTGAATATTAATTGACCATAGAGACTTGAGTTTACCTTGGCTCTCTATTCTGTTCCATTAATCTGTTTGTCTGTTTTTATGCAAGTACCAGACTGTTTTCATTACTGTGGCCTTGTAACATAGTTTGATATCAGGTATTGTGATCCCTCCTACTTTCTCCTTCTCTCTCAAAATTGCTACAGCTATTCGGGGTTGTTTAGGGTTTCATATAAATTTTTGAAATGTTTATTCTATATCTGTGAAATATGTCATTGGTAATTTTTTTAGAGTTGTGAGAACTTTATTTATTTATTTTTGATAATGTACACATTTTATTGAAATTTTTTCTATTTTTAAAAAATTTTATTGTTGTTCAAGTACAGTTTTCTGCCTTTTCCCCACACCTCTCCCCCCGACCCCAGCCATCCCCATCTCCCTTTCCTGATTCCTCTCACCCTTCGTTTTGTCAGTGTGTCTGTTATAGTTGTTGCTGAAAACCCTTCACCCTCTTACCCTCATTATCCTCTCCCATCTCCCCTCTGGTTACTGTCTGTTTTTTTCTTAATTTCAAAGTCTCTGGTTATATTTTGCTTTCTTGTTTGTTTTGTTGATTAGGTTCCACTTAAAGGGGAGATCATATGGTATTTGTCTTTCACACCTGACTTATTTCACTTAGCATACTGCTCTCTAGTTCCATACATGCCGCCATCAAGGGTAGGAGCTCCTTGTTTCTTTCTGCTGTGTAGAATTTCATTGTGTAAATGTACCATACTTTTTTGATCCATTCATTTTCCGATGGGCACTTGGGTTGCTTCTAGCACTTGGCTATTGTAAATTGTGCTCCTATGAACATTGGGGTGCATAGGTTCTTTTGGATTGGTGTTTCAGGGTTCTTAGGATATAATCCTAATGGTGGAATTGTCAGGTCAAAGGAAAGTTCCATTTTTAGTTTTCTGAGGAAATTCAATACTGTTTTCCACAGTGGCTGCACCAGTCTGCAATCATTGGTATTTTATTAGGGATTGTGTTGAGTCTATAAATTGCTGTGAGTAGTATGGACATTTTGATGATGTTAATTCTTCCAGTCCATGAACACTGTACATGCTTCCATTTGCTTGTGTCTTCCTTAATTTCTTTCTTCAGTGTTGTGTAGTTTTTTGTGCATAGGTTTTTTAACTCCTTGGTTAGGTTTATTCCTAGGTACTTTATTTTTATTGTTGCTATATCAAATGGTACTTTTTCCCTAATTTCTGTTTCTGATATTTCATTGTTGATGTGCAAAAATGCCCTCAATTTCTGAATATTGACTTTGTATCCCACCATTTTGCCAAATTCACTTATTTGATCTAGTAGTTTTGTGGTGGAGTCTATAGGATTTTCTATATACACTATCATGTCATCTGCAAACAATGAGTTTTGCTTCCTACCCAATTAAGATGCCTTTTATTTCTTTTCTTTGTCTGATTGCTGTGGCTACCACTTCTAATACTATGTTGAGTAGAAGTGGTGAAAGCAGACATCTTTGCCTTGTTCCTGATCTTAGTGGGAAAGCTTTTAGTTTTTGCTTATTGAGTATGGTGTTGGTTGTGGGTTTCTCATGTATGGCCTTTATTATGTTGAGGCATGCTCCCTATACTACCACTCTGTTGAGTGTTTTTTATCATAAATGGGTGCTGTACCTTATAAAATGCTTTTTCTGCATCTATGGAGGTGATCATATTATTGTTGTCTTTCCTCTTGTTTATGTGGTGTATTATGTTTATTGATTTGCAAATATTGTACCATCTTTGCATCCCTGGGATGAATCCCACTTGATCACCATGTATGATCTTTTTGAGTATTGCTGGATGCAGTTTGCTAACATTTTGTTGAGGATTTTAGTGTCTATGTTCATCAGCGATATTGGCCTGAAGTTTTCTTTCTTTGTTGTGTCTTTATCTGGTTTTGGGATTATGATGATGCTGGCTTCATCTAAGTAGTTTGAGAGTCTTCTGTCTTCTTGGATTTTTTGAAATAGTCTGTGAAGTATAGGGATGAGCTCTTCCTTAAATGTTTTGTAAAATTTTTCTGTTAAACTGTCCAGCCCAAGGCTTTTCTGTGCCAGGAGTTTTTGGATTATTGCTTCAGTTTTGTCAGCTGTTATTGGCCTGTTCAGGCTTTCTGCTTCTTCTTCATTCACTTTTGGACGATTATTTTTTCTAGAAATTTGTCCATTTCACCTAAGTTTTCAAATTTCTTGGCATATAGTTCTTTGTTGTAATTTCTTACAATCCTTTGTATTCTGTGGTATCAGTTGTAATCTCTCCTCTTTCATTTCTGATTGTGTTTATTTGGGTCCTCTCTTTTTCTTGATGAGTCTTCTTAAAGGCTTGTCGATTTTGTTTATCTTTGCGAAGAACCAGTTCCTGGATTCATTGACCCTTAGAATTGTACTTTTAGTCTCTATGTCATTTAATTCTGCTCTGATCTTGGTTAGTTCCTTCCTTCCACTTGTTCTGGGCTGTCTTTGTTGTTGTTCCTCAAGTTCTTGTAGGTGTAGGGTTAGGTTGTTTGTTTGAAATGTTTCTATCTTTTTTAGGTATGCCTGTGTCACTATAAACTTCCCTCTCAGGGCTGCCTTCTCTGTGTCCCATAAGTTTTGGTTTGTTGTGAGTTCATTTTCATTTATTTCCAGAAACTTTTTGATTTCTTCCTTAATCTCATCCTTGACCCATTCATTGTTTTATAGCATGCTATTCAATCTCCATAAATTTGAGTGTGTTTGAGTTTTTTCCTTGAGGTTCATTTCTAGTTTCAGTCTCTTGTGGTCAGAGAAAATCCTTGATATGATTTCACTTGTCTTGAATTTGTTGAGGCTTGTTTTGTGTCCTGTCATGTGATGTATCTTTGAATATGTTCTATTTGCATTTGAAAAGAATGTGTATGTTGCTTCTTTGGGATGAAAGGTTCTGTATGTATCAATTAAGTCCATTTGATCTAGAGCATTGTTCAGTGCTCCAATATCCTCGTTGATAGTTTATTTGGAAGATTTATCCTTTTTGACAGCGGGGTATTAAAATCCTCTAGCATAAGTGTGTTACTGTCTATATCTTTCTTGAAGTGTTCCAAGGTTTTCTTTTTATTTGGGTGCTCCTATGTTGGGTGCATATATATTTACAATGTTTATGTCTTCTTGATGATTCTTCCTTTGAGTATTAATAAATGTCCTTCTATATCTCTTTTTATGGCCTTTGTTTTAAAATCTGTTTTGTCTGTTGTAAGTATTGCTACCCTGGCTCATTTTCCCTGTCTATTTGCTTGGAATATTTTTTTCCAACCCTTCCCTTTCAGTCTGTGTAGGTCTTTTTTTCTGAGGTGACTCTCTTTTAGGCCACATATGTGAGGGTCATATTTTCTTATCCATTCAGCTTCTCTATGTATTTTGATGGGAACATTTAATCCATTTGCATTAAGGTTATTATTGATAGGTACTTATTCATTGCCATTTTACTGCCTTTGTATTGGTTTTCCTCTCTCTCACTCTCTTCCTTTTTTAAAGCAAATCCTTTATCATATCTTGCAGGTTTTGTTGAGGTGTATTCTTTAGCCTTCTTTTGTTTGTGAAACTCCTTACTTCACCTTCCATTTTATTTGAGAGCCTTGCTGGATAGAGTAGTCTTGGCTGCAGGCCTTTCCTCTTCATCACTGGGAATATTTCTTGCCATTCCTTTCTGGCTTATCGTGTTTCCTTTCAGAAGTCAGCTACTAGCCTTATCAGGGCTCCCTTGTATGTTACTTCCTGTTTCTCCTTTGCTGCCTTTAAGATTCTCTCTTTGTCTTGGAATTTTGCCATTTTAATTATTATGTATTCTGGAGTGGGCTTCTTTGGATTCCTTTATATTGGGACCCTCTTTGCTTCCTGGATTTTTGTGACTTTTTCTCTCATCAAACTACGGAAGTTTGCCAACATTACTTTTTCAAACAGGTTTTCCATACCTTCCTCTTATTCTTCTCCTTCTGGTAACCCTATTGTATGAATATTATTATGTTTCATGTTGTCCTGCAGTTCCCTTAACCCCTCTTCATTCATTTTTAGTTTTTTTCCTTTTCTTGCTCTTTCCATGAATTTTTTTCTACCTTGTTCTCCAGTTCACTGATTCAATCTTCTGCTTTATCTGGCATGCTTTTGATTCCTTCTACTGTGTTCTTCAATTCAGAAATCATATTCTTCATTTCCTCTTGGCTCTTGTTGATAGTTTCTATGTCATCTTGTTGATGTCCTTTTCAATGTTGATATAGTTTGAAGTAGTTCCTTGTAGTTTCCCTGCATTTTCTGGTAATTGTCAGTGAGCTCATTGAGCTTCCTTATGACCATTGTTTTGAACTCCATATCTGATAGTTAACTGCATCTATTTCATTTAGCATTCTTTCTGAGGCTTCCTCCTTTCCTTTCATTTGGGGGGCTCATTCTTTTTCTTCCCATCATTTGTGAGACTTTTGTTTGCTTCTGCTTCCTAATGGTTCTGTTTTGACTTCCTGAGTTTGTGATCTGAACTTCTATTGTAGGAGATTTTTAAGATTCAGTGGTGTATTCTCCTTGATCTCTTGAACTTATGCTCTTGGGATGCTCTTTATGCCATTTATGTTGGCTTTCTGAATGTAATTGAGTTTTGATTGTTGTTGGGTTTTTCTTTGGTGGGTCCTTCCCTCCAGCTGATTGACTGAGGGTCACTCCACCCACAAGGTCATGTATGCTGTTGTGCAGGTGCAGTCAGTTAGTGCTGAAACTGTATCTCTGTCTGTTCATAGTTATAAGGCTTTTTTCTTGCTATTGTTCAGTTGTTTGTTCTGGGTGATTTCTCCACAATTTAGTTGTAATTCCAGATTGGTCCTGGGAGGATGTTACTGTGACTTCCATTCACTCCTCCACCATCTTGCCTCTCTTTAGCTCTGTTTTAAGCACACTATCTTTCTGATTTACCATAGCTATTATGATGACAGGGAATCATATTATGCTAGTTTTATTTCCCCCTTCTGGAGTGTTTTTCATTTTCTGTTTGATCTTAAAAATACTTTGTGGGCAGGGGATATTCTAGATTGCCTAATTCATTACCTACTTTGACTTTTTTCTAGCATGTCTTCCTATACAATCAAGGCTCAAAACAAAAGCTACACTTCCAGGCTCCCTTGCTGTTAAGATTCTGCGGATGGTCAGTGGGAGTCTTGGTAAGTTGATGTAAATGGGGCCAGGCACTGTGGCAGAGGAGTTTGGTTCCTCTGGCTGCAATGTATGTTCTAGTGTCTGGCTTCCTGTGTCATGGGTGCTAAGTGAAAGGCAGGTGAGGCAGTGAGGTTTCTGTCAGAACAAACCCATGGAGGGATTAGATATTTATCCTGGCTGCATTGTTCTTAATTGTGTAAGCATCTGAGTTTAGTTTAGAAGCATTTTAATGTTCTGTAACAAATTCCTTGCTATTTAAACTAGCTAGAGTGGATTCCATTGCCTACAGCCTTAATTTACCCTTTTCATGTAACATAACATCATCATAGGTTCTGGAGATTAGGATGCAGGTGTCTTTGGGGAGCCCTAATTCAACCTTCCACAAATGCCTACACAGATTTAGAGATATGTTCCCTGTTTTTCTTCTAGCACCTTGGAAGCTTGTTAGTCTCCATGAATTCTTCATACTGGCATGGGAGGCAGCAAATAGCCATGGCAGGGTAGGGTGCCAGGAGGGAGGGGCCTGAGAGCTGTCCAGTAGTTTCCAGGCTCCAGTGCCCTCTCTCATAAAAATACTGGCAGGCCTGGGAGGGGCCTGGTGGTTGGCACAAAGTGATGCAGCTGAGGAGATCACTGTCTATCCCAGGACTGGGGACCATCTGGGGATGCGATACCTCAGAGGATGCTGGCATAGAGGCATGTCAGTTACTGGGGGACCAGATGAGAATGTTTTCAGAGATGTCAACAGCAGCTGCCCGTGTTTTAGGAACCCCATCCCCTTTACACTACAAAACACCTCCGTGGAAGGGGGAAGGGAGAAACCTCTGAGGTGACAGTCAGAAATTTAAATCGTTCAATAAAGCTTTGAAATTACTGAGAAAAATCCCAGTTTGACTAAGATACAGTTTCTGTCACTAGCCTGAATGGGAATTTGAGATAGAAACTAGGTTGTTACTAATGCAAGTCCATATTTTACAACCCTGATTTTATGTTGAGAGTTCTCCCAGCTACACATAAATGAAGACAATGATGTCAAATCTCCCTTTCTGATGAGGATAATGGGAGAGACCTCTTTATTTGTCAGCTCTTGGTGAAATGAAACTCAGTGTAAGCAGTGCATGTTTTCCATGATGAGCCCCTCCTCCAGATCAGCTATGTGGGTAAGCTGCACCATGACGTCAATCTAGAGAGTGTGTGACATTTTGCATAGCTAATGGCTATTTTCACATGACTGTATTGATACATAAAACCCAAGCCATCAAACTTTCTGCTTTTTAGAAAAAGACTGAGTAAAATACTACATATAAATCTTCACTCAGCTCTGTGGCTCTCTCAGAGGTGTGACCCTGGGAAAAGAAGTAGGCTTGGCCTGGCTGGGGGAGCAGATGCCTCACCAGGGTTTTCCTGTGTGAAATCTTCCCTTGGTCCCAGACATGCTCTCACATGGTTCCCTCCATTGTCTTTTTATCCAAATTAACAACTGTCATGTGAATAGGTTACTTTAAAATCATGGAAAGGCAGCCTTTTGGAAGAAAAAGGTCAGAGGAAGAAGTTATCAGGGATTATAAAGATTGAGGCTTCACACAGATATAATTGATATATTTGGCCTTGGCTAAAGAGCAGCATTTATAGTGATCAGAGAAACTATTGCCCAGCTGGGACAGTCTTCCCTTAGTGCTAGAGATCTGCATGTTGACACCACAGAGGCAGAGTGTGGAGCCCTCTGAGACTGATTGACCTGGCTTCTTCAGCTTGAGCAATACAACTAGTGCTGACACCTTGCACTGGGCCCTGAGTTCTTGGGCTTATTATGGAGAAAGTTGCTGTGATCAGTGGGCTTGTCATCAAAACAAGCTTTGTGTTGCATTTTAAACAAGTGAAAAAATAATTATAATATCAGTAATAATAGTAACTAATATTTATTGTGTGCTTACTACGTGCTAGGCACCATGCTAAAGTACTTTACATCCATTATCTCATTTAATCCACATAAGAATTCTGAAGGAAAAGAATGATTATTGCCCCATTTTAGAGACAAAGAAGCTGAGGCTTAGCAAGGTTAGGGTTCCTTGCCTATGGTCACCCAACTTATAAATGGCCAACCCAGGGCTTGAACCCAAGTCTCTCTGGCTCTACAGTCTAAATTCTCAGCAGTATGCCATTAAACCCCTTTAACTACCAGTGGGCAAACTTCTGCTGCTGGAGGGAACATGGTAGACATTTGGGTGATGCAGTGCCAGGCTAATAGCCTGTGAGAGCTCTCTTGGAACCACACTTTCTTACTCCCCAAACTGGTAGGGGACCAATGATTGAAAGCTTATTCTCCACAGGGACAAGGATAAATCTGGCTTCAGGAAGCCTCTGGAGCAAGGATGGGGGTCTGTAGATTCTGGATGCCTGGGGCCCTGGAAGGGCTCACAAAGGGCTTGGCTCATGGGTGGAGGGTGGTGGGGTGGGAAAGAAAAATGGAGTTCAATAATACTGCCTTATATAAACCAAACTATGACTTTTTTTTCAGTTTATATTGTCCATGGAATGTTACAACAAAAAACATTTTCTTAAGAAGAAAGCTACATATAGCAATATTAATTACAGATATAGCTTGTTGAAGTCATGCAGTCTCTTCCCAACAATTTGAGGTGATTATCATTCTGGAACTAAACATGGCATCACTATCACATTTTAGACAAAACCAGTTGTATTGGTACAGGATGGACCCTAACCTTCCATGATAGCAGCAGCAAGTAGAAATCCAAATATCTTATGGTTTTCATAAACAGGAGGGGACACTTCCACCTATGGTTTTGAAGTTCATTTAAAGTTCTTCTTATTGTCAAGGTGTTGGACAGAGCTGGTGGCATTCTGTCTTTCAGACTCTTAACTCCAGTGGCAGTCAAGCTCATGCCCAGTCACTCTGCACCCTGTCTCTGGGCCAGGTAGTGCTCAGTGTTCAGGGCAGCCATTTCAATACGAGAAAAAAGGAGCCAGTAGGTGAGTAGCTTAAAGCCTGGTTCCATCTCTGGGCTATTGGGTGGGTTAGAACAGAGGATGGGAACAGAAGAAGAGACATGAATAGCCAATCTGACTCTGGTGATCTCAGCACTCTAACAAGTCCTACCACAGGAGCACATGGCTCTGCTTTTTATCTTTTTTTAAATTTTAAAGGGAACATTAATCAATTCACTGTCATTTAAAAACAGTGCAAGTATGTTTGAGGCATTTGGCTTATCTATTATTCCTCGTTCCTCAGAGGAAAGGAGCTAGGAGCAGCCCGTCGTCCCTGTCAGAGAATGTGATTCCAGGAAACCTCTCTGGATCCTGCCTGGACTGGCCTTCTTCCATTTACGAATGTAGTATGTTTTCTGTGACAGTGCTACCTCCACCGCTGATGACAAAGCTCCGTGAATTGGACACCACAAGTGCTGGGGACATCTCTTCAGAGTCTTCTGTCTCTGGCGGGTGGTCCCCACCAACAGTCCCTTGCACGCCTGTCTCCTGGGAGGTCAGTTCTGAGTCTGTCTCCCCGCACTGCAGCGGGAGTAATGCCTGGTGTCTGGTCAGGGTATCGTTGCTTTTGTGGGCCTCCAGGGAGTTCTGGTGCATGGAATTCCCGTGAGCCGTGGCACTCGTGGCACTCTTCTGAGGCTCGTCAAAGCTCAGCGAGAAGGTGACCGTGCCACTGCCGAAGATGACCTGCTTGCATCTGGGCTGCTGCTGCGATTGCTGCTGCTGCTGCAGGCTCAAGGGGGGCTGAGGCTGTGGCGGTTGCTCTTCCTGGGTCAAGGCCAGTGGCTGCTGCTTCTGCCTCTCAGGCTGTGGGAAGGGGTCTTCGCTGTTGCTCTTGCTGCTGATGGAGGAGGACGGGGTGGATCCTGTGGAGCCCCCTAGGCTGCAAGAGCGCTTGCGGGAGACGTTGCTTCGGCGCAGCGTGGCCCGGGCTGCCACCTTGAAAGCGTGAGCAGCGGTGCTGCAGCGCACCTCCTCAATGGTGTTACGGGATGGCTTGAAGAGGATGATATAGACCTTGTTGAAGAAGATGCAGGCCAGCAAGCCAAAGCTGGCTGCCAGGATGGCGATCACCTCCACTGCTGAGACGAACTTGCCGTAGGTGCTGGCATAAGCTGGTATGAAGGAGATCCAGACGATGAAGAAGATGAGCATGCTGAAGGTGATGAACTTGGCTTCATTAAAGTTCTCCGGCAGCTTCCGGGACTTGAAGGCAAAGAAGAAGCAGATGGCAGCCAGCAGGCAGGTGTAACCGATGAGGAATCCTAGAGCCATGAGCGAGCCCTCATGGCAAGTGATGAAGATGATCTCATCCTCCAGTTCATGGTTGCGGTAGCTCGATGGGGGCGCGGTGTAGAGCCAGATCACACAGATAACAATCTGCATGAAGGTGCAGAGGAAGACCAGCAGGAACTGCAGGTTGAGCCCCCACCACTTGCGGTGGAAGCTGGTGGGGATCTTGGCCTCAAACACCAGGAGAACACGGTTGGTTTTCACCAGGATGCAGGAGATGCAGAGCACGAAGCTGATGCCGAAGGCTGGCTGGCGCAGGCAACACGTCCAGTCCTGGGGCTCCCCGATGAAGAATAAGGAGCTGGAGAAACAGCAGAGCAGGGAGAAGAGCAGGAGGTAGGAGAGCTCTCGGTTGGTGGCCTTGACAATGGGCGTGTTGCGGAACTTGATGAAGACACCCAGCACAAAGGCTGTCAGGAAAATGCCAAGCACAGCGAAGAGGGTGAGTGCGATCCCAAAAGGCTCTGTCCACGACAAAAACTCAATCTCCTTAGCAATACAGGAAGTGTGGTTCTCATTGGACCAGAAGTCATCGGGGCACTTGTCACAGGCACTTGCATCTGTAAAATGTCCCAGTGAAGAGTAGCGAATGAGTGGCATAGACTAAAATTTGTGAGCGTGAATTTGGTAGTGAAGGTACACAGGTTACTGGGTGTGGTCAAGTTACATTGTGTTTATTGATGAAAAATTGTGATTTTTTTACATTATCAAATAGGATGTTGAACCCTGACTTATTAAACATAAACATATTTAGTTAATTTCATGTATCTGATGATTCTATTATTTCCCCCTCTTTTTACACAGTGGGGGTGTACATGTTTTCTTAAATAATATCTGCTGATGGTTCGTAGAAGAGAATGATCAATCTTGCTGGACGGTGGCTACCCAGAGGTATGACACAGTCTATCAACATTTTACAGAATGATTTAAGCTCAGCCTGACTCATTTTGGATATATGGATGGGCTTTGTAGACAAGCCAGCGTAGACTTCCTCTTAGATCAAGGTAGAGTAGCTCACATATATGACCTGTGTCACCCTCACTCCACATCCATGACTTTCCTTCCAATGAGGGACGCTACAGACTCATTCAATCGGTAATATTTACTAACTCTCTGCTGTGTCCCTCACAGCATGTGGTTTGGGAAAGTAAAAGGAACATGGGCTTTGCAGTCAGAGATCTGGATGGAAATCCTGGCCCTGCCATTTACTGGCTGTATGACCTTCATCAAGCTCCTTAACCTGTCTGAGCCTCAGTTTTCTCGTGTATGCACTAGAAGCCATAATAACCCCATTATTGTAGGGAGGATGAAATGAGATAATAACAATTAGAGTTAATATTTATAGAGTGCTTCCAACATGGCAATCAAAATTTTTATTGAACAGACATTTATCTAGAACTTACCATGTGCTTTACCAATATTAACTCATCTAATGCACACTTTGAAAATGGAGAAACTGAGGCACAGGAAAAAGCAAGTATGGTGCCAGGCACCCAGCAGGCAATCTACCATGGCCTATTAACCTTGGAGCCTGGAACAGACAGAAGTTTGTTCAGGGCCACTGAGCTATAAGCAAAGAAAAACAACGTTGGAAAGCAGTATCAAAGTAAAAGAAAGATGTGTAACAGGTGTGTTTGTAAGCTCTTATGGTATTAAAAGACATCCAACATTCCTTTTCTACTCTCCTCAGGGCTCAGTCCAGCACTGATGCTCAGGCATACCTGGTTAAATGAGAAAGGATGCTAAGCACCATCTCAGCCTATCCCTTCCAGGGGCTTCACGACCCTAGAGCCCTAAAGTGGACCAAACCCCACATGGTGTCCACAAAGCACTGTTCCTTTACCTGTCTCATCACTGTACTCCCCATCAGGACACTCCACACACTCAAAGCAGCAGGTGGGCTCCCCCTCAATGATTCCTTTCCTGGTCCCTGCCAGGCAGTCTCGGCTGCAGTTGGAGAAAGGCACCTGGAAGATGGAGAGCACAAAAGTGAGGAGCTGCTGCTGTGGAATCAGTCTTACAGCTTCTCTGACCCATGCAAGGGGGAGAAGTTGGGCACAAGGACCAGTGAGGCAGACTCTGGACCAGTTCCAGGCAGAGAAAGGTCCAGAGGTCCTACCTCCTGGTGTCTATGAAGGGGAGAGGTGTCTACTGACGAGTGAACATGCAAATGTACACCCTGCACGCACGCGCATATCTATGAGACTTTGGGAAAATTAATTGTTGGGGGTCAACACCATGACCAAAATCCTCCTTAACTAATCCCTCTTCCACTCCCTCTGGGTCCCGGAATGAGACATCTGTTTACTCTCCATGGAAGGAAAAGTTTGAGACAAAGTAAAAGATATTGAGACGTGGACCTATACACAGAGGGAGAGTCACAAGGAGAGAGGTGTGGAAATGAGGGGAAATGTGTTTGAAAATGAGACTCTAAAAATTGCATTTCTTGCACTTTTATTCTAGACTTTACCAGGCTGTTTCTGAGATCCTTAGGGAGGCAGGCAGGGCAGGTGTAGAAGGGTTGAAGGTAAATGGATCGGAAAGATGTATCAGGAAATTCTTAGCCAAAAGAAAACTTCAGTGGTTACATTAACTTCAGATAACATCGATTATAGTTTATTTCCTTAGTGGACTTCAGAATTTGATTAATCATAATCTTTGCCCTTGTCATCATTACTTGTTCATGTTTAAATCACTTTTAATTCATCATTTTTAATGACAACTACCCAAAATAAAAGCTAAGACTGGGACAAAAACCCTACACCCAAATATATAATTCCCTCTGCTCCATACTCTGACCCCACCACATATTCATATCCTAGGTTCATCACAGGCAAGTAATACTAAATTTTGAAAGAACAGATCAATCTAATCTTATACAAACTACCAGTGATTAGAAAAAAACATACAAAAAAGGAAACACCCTCTAACTCACTGTAACCCTGATTCCCAAACCAGACAAGAACAGTATGAAAAAGAAAAAAAAAATCACAGGCCCATATCATTTATTAAGTTGTTTACAGAAGCAGACCTAAGTCAGGGATTTGTGTCCAAGTGATTTATAAAGAAAGTTCCCCCAAAGGAAACAGGAAGAGAATGGAGGAAGTAGAACATAGAAGGGAGGGGGAGAAGCAAGGGTGTGACCAAAGTCCCTCAGAAGGTAGCTTCTGCCTGTTCCCAGGGGAACTCTGGACTGTAAGGTATGCCTCAGAACAGTCCTGACCCAAGGGGAAGCAGCTAGGGCTTTCAGACTTCCACCCCACTCATCCGTTAAGGGTCATCAAAAGGAAATGCAAATTCCAGGCTCTTCTGCCTGTCTGAGCCTGTGGGCAAAGTGGGTTCCATTAGACTGCAGACAGTCTTCTGAGAAAGAGCAGCAAGTTCTGGTTATTGGAAGCAAAACCATACAGAAGTCCTGGACGTGCCTACACAGTATAAGGAATGTGAAAGGACCTGGGAAGCGCACAACTGTTTTCTACTTCTTGAAAATAGATTTAAAAAAAAACTAAGATAATGAACAAACAAACTAAAAGGACATAAAAAAGTAAACACACCCCATCATTTAGGTTTATGCCAGGAATGTAAACAAATTTAATATTAGAAAATCTGTGTCATTCACTGCAGTAATAAATTAACAGAAAAAATGATAATCAATAGATGAAGACAAAACATTTGATGAAATTTGACAAAAACTAGTGATAAAAACTTAATGAAAAGGGGCAGGAATAAATATCTCAAACCTGAAAAAAAACAGTAACAAAAATAACCTTTCTATATGAGACTATATTAATAGCATTTCCTTTAAAACAAGGATGCCTACTATCAAAACTATTATTAAGCACTGCATTGGGGTTCTTAGCTAGTAAGTGGAATAAGACAAAAAATAAGGGCATAAATATTGGAAAGGACTAAATAAAAGTATTATTATTTGCAGATGATGAGATTGTCCAAGTAGAAAATCCAAGAGTCAACAATCAAATTATTTGAAATAATTGGAGAGTTGCCCCAGGCTAAAATATCACAGACTGTCACTGTTCTTAAAAAATGAAACCCAAGTTTCATTATTTAAAAAAAAATTATTGAATCTATTGAGGTGACATTGGCTAATAATATTATATAGGTTTCAAAGGTATAATTCTGTAATACATCATCTGTACATTGTAGTGTGTTCACTACCCAAAGTCAAGTCTCCTTCTATCATCATTTATTCCCCCTTTACCTTCTCCCTCCCACCACCCTCTTTCCCTCTTGTAATCACCATATTGTTGCCTGCGTCTATGAGTTATCTTTTTTACTTAATCTCTTTACCTTGTTCACCCAGCCTCCCAACCCCCCTCCCCTCTGACAGCTGTCAGTCTGTTTTCTTTATCTATGAGTCTGTTTCTATTTTGCTTGTTTGTTTGTTTATTATATTCCACATACAAGTTAAATCATACAATATTTGTCTTTCTGACTGGCTTATTTTACTTAACATAATAGTCTCCAGGTCCATTCATGCTGGTTACAAAAGGTAAGATTTCCTTTTTTTTTTCTTTACAGCTGAGTAGAATTCCATTATGCAAATGTACCACAGCTTTTTTTATCCACTTATCTAATGATGGGCACTTGGACTGCTTCCAAATCTTGGCTATTGTATAAAATTGTACATAAATTGTATATAATTGTATATAAATGACACTGCAATGAACATAGGGGAGCAAATATTGTTTTGAATTCCTGTTTCAGGTTTATTCCAATATATTCCAGAAGTGCAATCACTAGGTCATAAGACAGTTTCATTTTTAACTTTTTGAGGAACTCCATACTGTTTTCTGCAGTGGTTTCACCAATCTGCATTCCCACTAACAGTGCAGGAGGGTTCCCTTTTTCCACATCCTCGAGAACATTTGTTGTTTGTTGATTTGTTGATGATAGCCATTCTGACTGGTTTGCAGTGATATCTCATTGTGGTTTTAATTTGCATTTCTCTGATGACTAGTAATGCAGAGCATCTTTCCATATGTCTATGGGCCCTCTGTATGTCCTTTTTGGAGAAGTGTCTTTTCAGGTCCTCTCTGCCCATATTTTAAATTGGATTTTTTTTGGGGGGGGGTGTTGAGTTGTATAGATTCTTTATATATTTAGGAAACTAATCCCTTATCACATGAATCATTGGCAAATATGTTCTCCCATTCATTGTGTTGTCTTTTCATTTTGCTGGTGGTTTCCTTTGCTGTGCAAAATCTTTTTAGTTTGATGTAGTCCCATTTGTCTATTTTCTCTTTTGTTCTCCTTGCCCAAGGAGATGCATCTGAAAAAATATTACAACAAGGAATACCCAAGATTTTACTGCCAATATTTTCTTCTACTTTTTTATGGTTTTGAGTCTAACATTTAAGTCTTTAATTCATTTTGAGTTTATTTTTGTATTTAGTGTAAGAAGTAGTGTGGTTTCATTTTTTTGCACGTATCAGCGCAATTTTCCTAACACTATTTATTGAACAGACTGTCCTTATCCCATTGTATGTTCTTGCCTTCTTTGTGAAATATTAATTGACCATACAGGCATGGGTTTACTCCTGGGTCCTCTGTTCTGTTCTATTGTTCTATATGTCTGTTCTTAGGCCTTGATTATTATGAAGGCCTTGTAATATAGATTGATATCAGGTAGTGTGATTCCTCTAACTTTGTTCTTTCTCAAGATTGCTGTTGCTATTCATGTTCTTTTGTGGTTCCACATAACTTTGGGGGTTATTTGTTCTAGTTCTGTGAAATATGATATTGGCATCTTGATAGAAAATGCATTGAGTCTATAGATTGCTTTGGGTAGTATGGATATTTTGATGATGTTAATTCTTCCTTTCCATGAATATGTCATGTGATTCCAGTTATTTGTATCTTCTTCAGGGTTTTTTTTTTTTTCAGTGTTTTACAATTTTCTGAGCATGGGTCTTTTTTACATCATTGGTTAAATTTATTCCTAGTTATTTTTTTGATGCAATGGTAATGGGATTGTGTTCTCAGTTTCCCTTTCAAATAGTTCATTATTGGTTTATAAAAATGCAACTGAGTTCTAGATATTTATTTTGTATTCTTCAACTTCACTGAGTTTATTTATCAGTTCTAGTAGTTTACTGGTGGAATCTTTAGGGTTCCCTTTATACAGTATGATATCATCTGCAGATAAAGACAGTTTTACTTCCTCTTTTCCAATTTGGATGCCTTTTATTTTTTTCTTCTTGTCTGATTTCTGTGGCTAGGCCTTCCAGTACTATGTTGAATAACAGGGGTGAAAGCAGACATCCTTGTCTTGTTCCTGATCTTAAAGGAAACACTTTTAGTTTTTTCCTTTGAGTATGATATTGGCTGTGGGTCTGTCATATATGACCTTTATTATGTTTAGGCATGTTTCCTCTATTGTCAATTTGCTGAGAGTTTTTATCATAAATGAGTGCTGGATTTTATCAAATGCTTTTTCTGCAACTGTTGACGTGATCATGTGGTTTTTACCCTTCATTTTGTTTATATGATGTATCACATTTATTAATTTACAGATATTTTACCAACCTTGTACCCCCAGAATAAATCCCACTTGATCATCGTGTATGATGTTTTAAATGTATTGCTGGATCTGGTTTACTAATATTTTGTTGAAAATTTTAGCATCTGTGTTCATCAGGGATATTGGCCTATAATTTTCTTTCTTTGTAGTGTCTTTACTGGTTTTGGAATTAGAATAATGCTGACCTTGTAAATGAGCTCGTGAGTCTTCCTTCCTCTTGAATTTTCTGAAATACATTGAGAAGGGTAGGTGTTAGTTCTTCTGTGAATGTTTGATAAAACTCGCTGGTGAAGCCATCTGATCCAGGACTTTTGTTTATTAGGAGTTTTTTTTTTATTACTCTTTCAATTTCATTAGTTGCAATAGGTCTATTCAGATAGTCTGATTCTTTCTCATTCAGGTTTGAAAGATTGTATGTTTCTACAAATTTATTCATTTTATCCAGATTGTCCAATCTATTGGCATGTATTTTCATAAGATTTTCTCATAATCCTTTGATTTCTTTAGTGCCAGCTGTTACTTCTCTTTCATTTTTGATTTTATTATTTGGATACTCTCTCTTTTTTTCTTGATAGGTCTGGTTAAAAGTTGTCAATCTTGTTTATATTTTCAAAGAACCAGTTCTTGGTTTCATTGATTTTTTGTATTGATTTTAGAATCTATTTCATTTATTTCTGCTCTGATCTTTATTATATTCTTTCTTTTACTCACTTTGGGCTTTGTTGTTCTTTTTCAAGTTCCTTTAAATATGAAGTTAGTTTGTTTATTTGAGATTTTTCTTCTTTCTGGAGGTAGGCCTGTAATGCTATGAATTTCCCTTTTAAGACTACTTTGACTGTGTACCAAATATTTTGGGATGTTGCGTTCTCATTTTCATTTGTTTCAAGGTATCTTTTGATTTCTTCCTGGATCTCATTGTTAACCCATTCATTTCTTAGTAACATGCTATTTAACAACCATGTCTTGGATCTCCAAAAACCTCTCCGCCTCAACTGGCTTTTCTCTCTCCTAGCCCTTAACGGGTTTTGGGACCAGTTCCAGGAGGAAGAATCAAGTTGTCTCTGCTTAAGGACCTGGAGGGGACTCCCATTTCCCAGAGACTTGATGGTGGAGAAGTGCTGGTGGTAATTTCGAAGGAGACATCTCCGGGCTTGAAAAGATCACCAGACTGAGTGCTGGGAGCCTGTGAAGTGACTTGCAAGCCATGGAACCATCCGTAAAAGAGGAAGTCAGCGTTGAAGATGAAGCTGTGGATGAAAGCATTTTCAAAGACTGCAGCAAGATTGCTTTCTACAGGCGCCAGAAACAGCAGCTCTTCAAGAAGGCCACTTATCAGGCATTACTTGATTCAGTCACAATAGGCAAAGACAGCACCAGGTTCCGAATCATCAATGAAACAACTAAGAGAGCCATAGCTGTCTCAC
>PVIA01014752.1:0-25627 GCA_004024845.1 Tonatia bakeri | reverse complement strand
TAAGGCAATGGGGGATCTGGAACCCTCTGGAGACTATTAGCCCCTCTTTGGGGATACCATAATTTACCATTAATCCGATATGCTACCCAGGGGTATCCCTGGGCCATGGGTAGGGGTCTATATAGTTTTTTCTTATTTTCTTGGAAGTTGCTTTGTATCTGAGGGTAAGGAACAGGCGTGGGAAAGTCTACCAACGATTTAGCCTATTATGACTGATTTATGAATTCTTTCATGGGAACAATCGAGGATAATTTCTTACTCAGGTGTATAAACACCTTGTTTACACGGTTTGGGCATGATTCAATATTCTGGGGAGAACTAGTTGTCCCTTCAGAATTTCCCTCAAAATCAATCATTGACTGGCTTCAAGCCTCTCTTTCTTCATGGCCTATTCTTACGTGAATCAGGGTGCAAAGCAAGACCATGAATAATATCAACAAGGAATTATTAAGAGCAATCCCAGGACAATTACCGCCCCCCTTTTGTATGCCACGTTCTCTTCCAGGAAGATGGATTCCTTGAATTCCTTCTTTCCACGTCCTGGACCTTGTCAGATAACATGGTTGGAAGAGGACGTGGCAGTCATCTCTTCAAATATTTCTACTCTGCTCTCCAGACCGGGCTGTTGGATGCAGAGACAGAATCCTCTGCCTACAATCTCTAAATCTTCACTGCATCTTCAGGTACGTTTTTCTTTGTCTTTCTGTTCTGCATTCTGAGAAAATTCCTCAAAATTTTCTTCCACTGCCCTAAGACAGCCTCTCTAAGTCTGTCATGCAGGTGAATTGATTATAGTGATAAAATCTCTCGGTGGGTCCGGGCAGGGTCAGACATTTCACATTTTAAGGAGTGTGCATCTGTGTGTCTGTCTACACACACAGATAAATGTGTACATATTTATACACACATAATCCTATGTGAATAGGCTAAATGTGTTGGGTTTTTATTTATTTCTATAGGGTTTTTTTTTTTACCAACTTACTAGTTATCCAACCATTGCTAGAGAACAACAAAAAACTTCTTTCTCTCTCCATTTCTGACTAATGACCTCTACTATTAGAAAAGTAATTGATGTTTTAAAAATGTTCAGCACGTCTCTAGTCAGTTCCCCAAACTCCCTTCGCACTGCGGCGTCCCTCTCTCCCTCGCCGTGTTGAACAATCCAGGTTCCCACACGCGACTCTGCTCTTTAGGGAAGGTCTCCCTCCATCCCTTACCACCAGTGAGGATGAGCCACAGCCCCACCCCCAGACCGCCTCCCTCTGACACCTGCATCTTGGTCAAGGGCCACATCGAGCTGCTTGCTGTCACCGCTTTCCAGTCTCCTGTGTCATCTTGCCCAGCGGACTTTGTACCCTGGGGAGTCTGAGGTCTGGTCAGAAACAGACTGCTGTTCCCAGAAGCCATGTCTGGAAAATAGTAACTGCTCAAAAAAAAAAAAAGGGGGGGTGGAATTGAACTAGTCTGACTAGAAAGAGCCATTAACACCAGGCCAGAGAGACCTGAATTTTTAAAGAATCTCTGATCTTCTCTGCTGCCATTCCCCTGGATATGTCTGAGTTACAGATGTGTGTTCTTTAAGTACGCAGCTCACTGAGCTGTAAAAATCGTGATGGGCTGAGGGGCTTGGACCAGCTGCAGAGATGGTGGCCCTCGGCGGCATGTGACTCCAGCATCCGACTGTCCGTTCAGTCAGCTCATGTGTGTTGAGCATGCAAGGTCAGGTCCTGTGCCCAGAGCTGTGGGCACAGCGACCCTCAACCACAGAAGGCCCCTCGGGGCATGTGCAGAATCCAAGCACAGGGCTGTGCTGTGTACACAAAGTCTGCCTCCTGCAGAACCAGTTTTGCTCGCACCTGTGGCCCTGGCCCCGGGATAGCCCTTTCCTTGTCTTGCGGCGTCCTACTTGGGGAGCCACTCCCTCATCACGCTGAGCCTTCGTTAATATGAGGAAGTGCCACACCTTTAGGGCAGACGAGGCAAAGGACGTCCTCAATTGTGCTCTTTTTAGCTGCTGCCGTTGGCTGATCAGGCCCATGGTGGCTTTCTGACAAGTCAGGGAACAGGGCTTTAACATGGAGGGAGGAAGGTGTAGTTTCGATTTTCCCCAGCACTCCCTCGCTCCTCAGAAGTGGACCGTATGGATTCCACACCCTGACCCCTGCAACCTGTGCAGGGGAACATGACCCATGGGATTACGTTAAGGATTTCGAGATGGGAAGACTGCACTGGGTTTCCCGAGGGAGCCCAGCATAATTACAAGGGTCTCAATAAAGAGAGAGGCAGGAGGGCCACAGTTAGAGGGAAGATCAGAAGGTGAAAGAAGGGGCCACAAGCCCAGGAAAGCAGGTGTCTCCAGGGCTGGAGGCAGTCAGGCTTCTCCACTGATGCCTCCGGGGAGAAGGTGGCCTGCCAGCACCTTGGTGTTTAGACACCGAAACCCATTTTGGATTTCTGACCTGCAGAACTGTAAAGCAAACATGGCAAGTCGGTAAGTCCATGTTAGTTTATCACAGCAGCAACAGAAGCTAATGCAGAGGAACCGAGAAGCTAAACCGAGGTGCTGGGCTGGGGTGGGGTAGGACTAACCAGGGCTGGGGAGCTCAGTTGCTGCCGTTTGCAGCTGATAAAGCTGGAAGGACTGGCCCCGGCCACAGTTTATAAGGGTTGAGAGTCAGAGTGGGAAAATCCAGTAGTAACCACAGTCTAAACTTAGAACACAAGTTCAAGTATCAATAGTCTAGCAGAGCTGGGGTTCACAGGGAAGGGTGCGGGGAGCTTCACGGGAAGAGAGCCTGGTCACCCAAGTTCCCGTTTACCAGACTTCAGGCACCAAATGCATAAGGAAAGGCACCCCGGCTTCATGGAGGCCTTTGAGGGGAATTCTCTTTGCAGGGAGACCTGCTTCCAGCCAGATTGTACAGTTTGTTTAATTTGCCCAATGGCGCCGTGAGTCCAGCGATATAACCCCTCTGTAGTGATGGAGGAACCCGGGTCACAGGGAGCACAGGAAGCGAAGGAGGCCTCACCTCGCCAAGCCCCAGCTCCCCCTTCCAGGAAGGTCTTGTGGACCTCTCTAGCCATGTGCATAGTCAAAAGCAGAAGAATGTAGAGTTGCCCTCTGAGATGCACATTCTGGCAGCAAGAACTTGAACGTGAAGTTAAACATTAAGCAGCAAAGCCAGACTTGGCTCTCAGACCCACTGCTGCCTGCCTGCCACGTGGTCTTGTTTGTCTCCGTGGGACGCAGAACACTGAAAGGGGAGAAGTGACGGAAACCACTTCAAGGCGGTCTTAGAGCGAGGGCTCAGAGACGGGTTTCATGGTGAAGATGCATGGCTCTCTTCTCTTTGGGTCAGAGGGTAACTGCAAATCAGCCTGAGGTCCGTCGGAGGGAGGGCAAGGGTTGAGGCGAAGCCAGAGAGTGAGCCTGGACAGCAGCCTGAGGACCCCCATCTGGGCTCCAGAATGAAGACTTTCTAAAAAAGGTAATCGATTCCATCAAGACCCTCAAACAGGGCTGGGGGCCGGCAGTGCCAGGGGCGCTGTGGGCGATGGTGGCTGCTCCAAGGCTTCCGAGTGGTCACTGTGGTGCCATGCCACGTGGGATGGGCTGTGGCTGTGGTTTAAAATCCTGGATCCCAGCTAACGAGGTTTGGGATTGGGGATGGGATTGTGACGAGTGCGTCTTCAGATTGCTCTACAGATTTGGAATTGCCTCTTAAGAAAAGGGGAATATGGGCAAAGCTGTGTGTAAGAGCGAAGGCAAGAGAACGTGGTGCTTGTAGAGACCACCTGCTGAGGGAGCCGACAGGAGGCGTCTAGAGGATGAGGCTCAGGCGTGATGGGAAGGAAGCCCGGGAGAACTCAGGGAGGGTGCCCAGGGGACAGCACGGCTGGGCTCACACTGGCCTGGAAGACGGGCCTGAGGTGGTCACTGGAGGAGGGGTGTGTGGCACACTGGCCACCTCCTGAGGAGCTGAGCTGGGAGTCCCCCACAGGCAGTGCCTGGTTGTGCCTTAACTTTGGCGTAGCCCTGCCTTCTCGGAGTGCCCACGGTGGGAGCTGAGGACACTTTGTTCCATGATTAAGTTCATAAATTATTTCATAGGTGACATAAGCAATCCACTGGAATAACCAATTTTATTTTGGAGTCACCGATCTCGCAAAAGGTAGGCAGTGTCACTAACACGGACAGCATTAGCACGAACCTGTCTTCCCACATTCTCTGGTGTCTGAGTAGCGCGCATCCCTTCCTCCTCCATTGTGTGTGTTCTAATCCACAGGAACCCACTTTGAAAAGTTTAACACCAATTTCACAACCAAAAGCATTTTTATGGGACTTGGTATTTGCCATAAGCCTCTGCTTAGCAGTCCGAGAGAAATCCGAGTGCCAACACTGTGCCTCCCGCTGCCACTGCTGCTGCTGTGAGCAGTCACGTTTCACGAGGCGTGAAATTCACCGGGAGGAGGCACGTCTCGTGCCCCCCGTCTTCCCTCCCAGCGGCCCTGGGAAGGGGCACTACCCCCACTTTTCCTGTACACAAGTGCTCTGGTTACCTCTGACCCCATTCCCAGAATGGTGGAGGCAGGGCCCCGGCTGCCCTTTGACATGTAGGTTCAAGCTCTTTCAACCACACTGACACTCACTCTGAGTAAATGAGGACACTCCTAACAGAGGTGACGCAAGATGGGCTGACTATTACCGGGAATCTGAGGGCAACAGAAAGACGGTTATAGAAAAATAGCAAGTTCAGGACTAAGAAGAATGGGGGAAAAACTAATCTTTTGTTTATATACAAACTATTGAGTAGATTATTAATTTTATATCAAATACAACTCTACATTGCATCAAAATTATTTTTAAAATAAAGAATTTTCCTTTAACTTAATTTCACCCCATTTTCTCTTTGTCTACTCTCTACTCACAGCCGTAGCTGTGGGATTCTCTGCTCTGCCAGCATCACTGCTGAGCAGGTGGGTCCTGGGCCGTATTTGCCATGGGGCCAAGACTGTCTGTGTGCCTCTCGGTTACGCCGGCACTCAGACCGCATGAGTTCACGCTTCTCAGATTGTCCTGGAAAAACCGTTTCCATTAGTGCCTCGCAGAAAGCCCCTAGTTCAGAGTGGTTTGGGATGTCAGCCTGCTTTCTGTATGGGTCTCACGCAAAGGAGGCAGGAATTAACAAGCAAGATTGGCTGTCGAGACAAAATTCAGAGAAGCATTTGAAACCATGAAAGCTAAGGCAGGGGTGGCAGCAGATGGGCGGGGAAAGACAGCGGATGTGATGGCTTGTGGTATGATTTCACCAACAAAAAAAGCTTTCAAGAAAGAGTAGTTTTGATTTTTAAGTATTCAAGAAGCTGAATTTGAAAGTATTTCCATCATGAAACTTCCTTCTGTGCTAAAACAATTTAAAATCTCATCGATTCCTATCTAGAATATAAGATATGAAGCTACCCTAGTGGGCTTCAAATGTGCTTGTGCTGAAAGCGTGAACTCGGAGGGGAACTCGGGTCAACAGAAGAAGCTGGCCTGAGCCCCGGGAGGCGTGTGCGGGCTCAGCCTGCGCTGCGGTGCGGTCACTTCTCTGAACTTGCCGCCCAGCGGCCTTCCTGTCAATGAGATGAGCAGCCGGCCTGCAGAGGATTGCAAGTGTCTTCAGTGGCGGAGTTCCGTGTGCAGAGATGTTTCACAGAAGCTGCTGGGAAAGCTTCGTTCTTGCAGCTGCAGGCGCAGAGAGTCGCCACCTTCAGCCACGGTTGCGATGGAACATAATGAGGGAGGTGAAGAAGGTCTGACTCAGGGTCAGCCCGGTGTCCGGTCCAGTTGCTCAGCTGGGATCCGAGCACGCAGCGCTGGACTGACAAGTGTCCTCCGGTGCCCGGCGGACTGAGCGCCTTCCAGGCAGAGCCCGTCAAGCTTCCTGCTGCTGGCCTTGTCTGGCATTTGGATTCATGGTAATTAAAGTTGACAACTCCAAAACTTAGGTGGGGGGATCGTACTCCCAGAATTCTCAAGGCACGTGACAAGCAGAAAACTCTGGTAACCGTGATAATGAAGCCCAGCTACTGCTCTTTCTAAGTTGCTCGGCTCCTTCTGAATGCAAGGTGAGTCACTACTGTCAGAAAATCACTTGGCCAATACAGAAAGTCCTGAAGAATGATGTGACCACCGCATGAGTCTGTCTCTCTGGGGATGTCCATGCGTCAGCCCAGCGTGGTCCACAAGAGCGGTCATTTACGTGTACTGCTGAGAACATTATCTTAATACAGTCCATGATACCCATCTATGAAAATGGGCTCACCGAACCCTTACTGTGTCTCCAACGTTAAGTGGTAATAAGTAATATTGCAAAGAGTATTTGGGGCCAAAATTCTTCATCTGTATCTTTCCTTATGAGTCTTCTCCCACAGGCCATAGGTTAGGAATGCCCCTGTGGCTTTGGGTGGGTCTTATTAAATGTATATGCAGAGAGGATGCATGTGAGGCTTTGGATGAAGCAGCGTAACGCTGACTGGGTGTTTGCAGAGTCGCAGATCCTTCCGTTTAGGAGCAGCCGCGAAACCGACAGCATTCTTAGGATGACGATGGTTCCTAAAGTGAGTGTGGGTGTCCCAAGAGACAGTGTGACTGACACACAGACACCAGTTCTATCCCTGTTGGGGCCACGAGTTCTTGTCACCTGTCCAAATAGCTGGGTTCATTCGTGGTTGTAGTAGAAAGCCCCCACTGAGTTCGATTTCACAGGTGACTTGAAAATCCTTTCAGTCCGGCCCTGGCCAGTGTGACTCAGTGGACTGAGCACCAGACTGTGAAGCAAAGGGCCACTGGTTTGATTTCTAGGCCGGGCACATGCCTGGACTGTGGGCCAAGTTCCCCAGTGTGGGGCACATGAAAGGCAACCACACATTGATGTTTCTCTCCTTCTCTTTCTCCCTCCCTTGCCCTCTGTCTAAAAATAAATAAAATCTTAAAAAAAAAAAAAAAAAGAAAATTCTTTCAGTCTAACGAAGTGTCCAGATCGTGTGCAGCAGAGACAGGAGTGAACATTTTAAGCCTTTAAGGTAATACCTCCAAGTGTTACAGATGTTGCCCTTCACGTTCAAAGACAACACCATGGGACACTGTTCTGATGGGACGGAGGGGACAGAAACGTGCTTGGGTGGAAGCAAGGGCTGCTCCGGGACTTGCCCCTCAGCTCCTGCACTTCACCTAACCTCCCTGTCTTCTGACCTCCCCTTTGAATGGTTCTCTGGGGTCTGCCCTGTTCTCATTTCAGCTCCACTCAGAACAGGGGAGGACACGGGTGGGTGGAAAACCTGAATGACACGGCTGAGACTTTCTGCCAAAGTTTCTCACGCAAACCCACAAAACTCCGTGAGCATCGCAGTGCCCCATGTGCTGCGGAGCATGAACCACAGAGCTGGCTGCCACCCACGTGTTCACTGACACTGTGAGAAGGGGACACTAGCACGAAAAAGTGACTCGTGTGCTGTGTTTAGGGTTGTGTTTCTCCCTGTAGATCAAAGCCTGTCGTGGTAAAGAGATTCGGGGCCGAGGTGGCCTCTGCCTTAAAGTGTGGTGACACTTCCCAGAGGAGCCACATGGACGAGAAGCCATCCCCCAGGAAAGGTACAGTTGCCTGTTGTGTCTGCAGCTGACTCGAGACGGAGTGGACGCTGTCCCCATGTCCCGTGCATGTCCTTGCCCTCCTTTCCTCCTCTCACTGTGGCATGGGACCAGCTCCTCCCTTCCTCCTGCCACCTGCCGCTGCTCCCTCCTCAGGGGACCCGCTGAGTTGTCATCTGAAATCGAGCCAAACAATCACTAAATCCCAAGACTGAGGAAGGGAATGACTCCCAGGCTAGGCAGGAGGCCCCCCTAGGTCTCTAGGTCATGGGCCCTGTCCCCTTGGCTTGGGAAGCTCCATTCATAAGGAAATAATTATTTTGCAGGCAACCAATCCCATCCCTGAGCCCACTGGCTGTTAAAAGGGATTTCTTTCATTATAGTTTCATCTGTTTCCTCACAGGTTCCCTCATTTCTCTTTAGTCCAAGTTCTCCAAATATACAATGCAATATCACACACACACACACACATGATAATAGACCCCATCATTCACATGGGAACACTTCCATAGTGGCCCCTTGTTCCACTTCATGGGGACTTAAAAAAAACGTTACTCTTGTGACATAGTGCATACACCTCCAGCACCTCATCATCAACAAACTCCGTAAAGATGGCCTTCCCCATTAATTTTGTAAAGAGCTGTGCACAAACGAAGGCAGGTCCACATGGCCATCACACTAGCATTAGTGGAAGTGTTCAGTTATGCCCCGCTCTTGGGCATTTTAGAAGAAGGTCCTGGATGTTTTACTAGCTGCACCCCAAGGCAGCTGTGGGGGGCAAACATCCAAGGTCTCTGGTGAGCGGATGTGCGTGCGGACAGGACCACTGGCCGGCCGCTGGGAGAAGTGTTCTGTGACCAGCTCTGCTGCTTGCACTCCCACGTCGCAGCAAAGAGGCATAAACGTCTTCATTTAGGTGTTTCTGTGTTTATTGTCTGCTTCCCATTGCTGCTTTACTCGATGATAAGATTCCAGATTCACTGTCTGGAAGCTAACTAAAGACGGTGACAAAGGAGGGTGGCAGTCTAAGACTTCCAGGGGCAGGGGGGCGGAGGGACTGGGTTCTTCCAGTGGGAGGGGCGAGCTCAGCTAGGACCTCCCACCCTTCTTCCCCGACCTCCTCCCGCCCTTCCCCAGGCCTTCATCCCTGCTCCTTGCGCTGCGGCCTGGCCATGGTCATGCACCTGACGAACCTCGCCATGATCACGCAGCGGGTGAGTCTGAGCATCGCCGTCATTGCCATGGTCAACGACACTCGGCAGCCGACTGTGGCCAATACCTCCGAAGACGGGACTCATGCAGATGTGCTTCAGGACCCTGGCAGGCCCCTCCAGGAGCTCGGCGCTGGGGTGAGTGAGCAGGAGGGAGAATGGCCCTGGTGGGGGTAGGGGAAGTGGGGGGACTCTGATCTTGATTCTGTGCAGAGGAGCGTGAATGTTCCAGGACAAACTTATCAGAACCGAAATTATTTTTCTTTGAGCCATGGCTGGACTCTATGATAAAAATAATCTTTCATGGAGATGGAGGCTCTTATAATTACAAGATGGAGGAATGTAGGGAAAAATGTGAAAACTTCTAAAAAGGAACAGATTGCTAGGCGTCTTCCATGAAAAAATAGGCCCGTCTAAGCTCATCCTTCTGCCCAACTCTGTGCCAGCCTCAGCACCGCTTGTGGTCAGGCCGTTTCACTGAGTTGTGCACGCAGCCGGCAGTGCCGCCGGGTTGGCCTGCAGCTCTGCCGACAGATGTGTCCAGTGGCAAACGGCGATACTCCCCACTTCCCCCTCAGTTGAAGAAGCCGGTTTTGCCAGTTATTTAAAATGGTTTTTTTAGCGTTACTTTCTATATGTGTACACATATATACACGTATACACACACATGGTTCTTTGAGTTTTCCTCTGCACCACCTGCAACATCTTACCATCCTCGTAGTTCCTGAGTTCGTTCGGGGACCCAGCTTCTTCACTGTCACCACGCCCTCATGCATCCCACACACTCCCTGTCCCCTGCTCCAGAATCTGGGACGCCTGGCCAGTACCCGAGACGTGCTGTGCCCCTCGGAGTCTGGACCACTTCTCAGCACAGTCCCCTCCGCCAGGGGCCCAGGAAAGCCTGCTCTGAGCAGGTCAGAGCCCTGGTCCACTTCTAATCCTCTGGTGTCACCCCAAAGTGGGCTATGAGCCCACTTTTCTGTGTTCTTCAGTGGGAGTGAGTTTTCCAGTTTCACTTCATACAAATTGTACACATTCTTTAAGGGATGGTTCAACTACTTTCCTCTTCTGAGTCCCTGTGCCACTGAAATTCCTCCTCAAACAGGAACTCCGACATGAGTCACAGAGCTGGCATTATTTCTCTTAAGTGGATAAAATATTGTATTTCACACTTTCTGGCTACTTCCAATTTATAACATTTATTTTCTTATCTAGCGGGCTACCACAAACTATCAGGTTACACTGGAAGCAGAATGTGACCTTGTTAATACGAAATACCCTGTGAAGCACACCGTCATTCCCAAACCCGATTTGAGGGACTGAATCTCATGAGAGCTCAGGAAAGCTGCATCTCCCTCGTTCTTTGAAATGAGAGTCAACAGGTCACCTTTTACCAGAAGCAAAATAAAGGAAACTCCTTCACAGATGAACCGTCTCTCACCATCTGCTTTCCATCTACATCTTCCTGCCATCTCCTGGCACAATCATGTCTTTATCTCTTTCCTCCTCGTCCTCTGGTTTTCCAGTTTCAAAAAAAACTGGTTATTTGGAAAAGGTGGAATGTTTAAGTTGGATAAAAAACAGCGAAAATCCAAATTTGCTGTTTGGTAGCAGGGCCCCAGCAAACCCAAGCAGCTCTGGCTGTGAAGTGGCCTTCCTCAGCAAAGGTTTTTCCTTTTCATCCTCCCCAGAGCTCGGCATATGGATGGAGCCCCGAGACCCAGGGCATCATCTTCAGCTCCATCAGCTATGGGATAATCCTGACCCTGGTCCCGAGCGGGTACCTGGCGGGGATATTTGGGGCCAAGCGGATGCTGGGTGCCGGCCTGCTCATCTCCTCCCTCCTCACCCTCTTCACACCGTGGGCTGCCGACCTCGGGGTGACCTTGCTGGTCATGGTGCGGACCATCCAGGGCATGGCCCAGGTACCCAGGCACTTTCTCCCCAGAGCAGATACAGATTCCTGTATCCTACGCGCGACCACAGGCCTTCATGATTTTCGTTTCAGGGAATGGCGTGGACGGGTCAGTTCACCATTTGGGCAAAATGGGCGCCCCCGCTGGAACGCAGCAAGCTCACCAGCATTGCGGGCTCAGGTAGGCGTTCCTCCGAGGGCCGCAGCTTTGTCACGGCTTCACCCTCCCACGTCATCCATACGATGCTCGGGATGCTTTGGGGGAGACGGAAAATTCAACATGCACGAGGTTACCTAGTGGATAAGAAAGATCCATCTGAGCCGGATGTCACTGAGGCTCAGCATGGAGGGGCCCTCGTGAGCTGCGAGAGCACTGTGGGGGGGCGTTGAACTTTAAGCAATTGCGTAAGTGGGGAAAGACCAAGGACACGGTATAAACACCACTTTAATGACACACAGGGGAGAATTAAGACTACTGAATTCAGAGTGGAAAGGAGAGGAAGGCTGTAAGGTAGAATTTAAATACCTGTGAGAATCTGAGCCCTATGGTGTTGTGAGTGAATCCTGGCAACCCTCGGATGTCAGTTCTGTCCCTTTCATTTACCAAGGACAGGGATGCTGTACGCAGAGAAGTAAGCAAAGAGCCAGCAGGTGGCAGAACTGCGACTTTGAGTGTCTTCAGTGGACACGTCCCAACCCCCCCCACCCACACAGCACACCCTCAGTCACCATGCTGGACAAAGTGCACGGTCTCACTAAGAAGGCGACAGCTTCAAACCTGCTGTGCACCCCCTGGTAGCTCTGAGGGTGTGCGCTTGAAGACCAGACTGAGGTTCCTTCAAGTCTCTCCCTCCGGGCCCAACACACGTGCACCTGCAGACTTTGCTTCCAAGAAGACCAACCCTCCCACTGCAGGGGTCACACCCCCTCAGCCTAGGTCCACAGAACTCCCAGGGCTCCCTCTGCACTAGCTGCACCTCCTCCTACCTTCCCTTCCCACCAAAGCCACGCTCTCTCCCCAGAGCACAGGGGGCCGTGTCTGCTCTCCTGCTGGGGAATGTTCTTTGCATTCCTCCTCGAGGGCAGAGATGGACACCCTCCTGGGGCCTGGATGCAAAGCTACCCCGCTGTGAGCTGCCAGGGCCCTCCCCGCCCCGCCCCTCTGTGCGCTAGGCCCAGGGCCCCCTGCGAGCTCTGCACTCAACTTCCCTGGAGCTCTGCTCAGTTTCCTGCTGAGCCCTCTGCCCCAGCTTCTTTCCCAGAGCCGCACGTGTAAACAATTCCTAAGTTTATCACGGCTTTTCATTGCTCCTCGTGGGTGCTCTCAGAGAGCATTGTAGTTTCATTGCATTTGTATTCTCCATCCTTCCTTTCTTCCAACTGGGACCCATTGGCAGGGCCATGAAATCCGTTAAGTGGGTCAAAACCGGTATTTAGAAATGAAAGTGAAGGGAACAGGGCAGAGCAGAACAGAGCAGGCCTGTATTGCACAAGGAAGGGTAAGTGCCGTGTCTGGGAACTTGTTTGAGGGGTGTGTGTTGCGTTTGTGTGTGTACTGTATCGCTGTGTAAAGTGCATTTCTTACTGTGGGTCTGTGGAACTCACAGTCAGACTCCAGGATCTTCCTCGTGAGAGTGAATTGTGTTTGTGCTTTTCTCACCAACTGGACTGACCACTCCTTGGGAGCAAGGGCTGTAACTTAACTTCTATAAGCCTTCTTTCCTTTTCTGTCCCCAACCTCCCACCTCTCCAGCATGTCCCCACCATCTGCCAGAGGGTAACTCTGGTTATGAGGAAATACAGGCAGGCCGTGGGTCCGGTCAGGTCGGTGCTAAGGAGCCGCCATTGCGGTGTTGAGGGCATGATTATTATTATTATTAATATTTCTAGTTCCTCCACATGACTTCATTGGGGAGATCCGAGCGGCCAGACTCTCGTCACCCAGTAATTGCAAGTCTGCACCTCACCGTTGGGACGCGGTCCAGGGAGAGAGGCCACTCGGTCTCAGCCTGTGCTGTGCCCCTAAGTGCTTCTCTCCCTCACGTCCTCAGGGGCAGCGTGCGGCTCCTTCATCATCCTCTGTGTGGGGGGACTCATCTCACAGGCCTTGGGCTGGCCTTGCATCTTCTACATCTTCGGTGAGTCACTTCCCCGCCCCCCTCCCCCCATGCGTCCATGTCCCGGGCGTTCAGCCACACCCCTCCCGCAGGACAGCAGGAGCCCTCTGTGACCTGGAAGATGACGAGGAACATGAGGGCTGGGAGCTTTCTTACTCTAGTCTGGGTGGTTACTGCACGTCACCAGCTTCAGAGAAACCGAGAGGACGTCTCTGTGAAGTCTACTCCACCGTCTGCCACACCAGGCCTCCTTCTGCACATGGCCAAGCTCCAGGGCTGGCGACTGACTCCACTGTCAAATCATCCTCACATTTCAGGATGAGTATTTCTGCCAGACGCCCTTGGCCTGTTCTCTGCAGGGGAATCTTGTGAACCTCCACGTGTATGCACCTTCCTGCGGGGACTCCGGGACCAACCCCAGAAGACCTGTCCTCCTGTCCTCGGCGCTGCTCACTGACATGTCTTCTCTAGGCTGTGCCTGTGTCGATGATCTATGTCCCCTTCTCTGTCACCACCAGACTGTGAACTGCTCCGGTGGGGGAATCCATTCTGTAACATACTGCACCGTCGGAGCTCCTGACTCACAGCTTTATAAATGGAGGAATACATGAGCTTGTCATTAGAGGGAATTTAAAGGACGTGAGTCTCCTGTCTTTTAACACAGAGGCTTCTTCAAGCGACAAATCTCAGCAACAACACCAGTGTCATTCCTGTCATGATGACCAAATGCTGTCATTCAACATGAGCTTCCTCACTAACAGTGGTGACCCAGGTCGCTTGGGTGCATGGACACAAATCGAGTCTAGAAACCATCAAGGAGCATTTCTTCCGGAAACCTGCAGCGGGGTGCTGCCTGGTGCAAGCGCACAGTCTCTCACCGAGTGCTGGAGGTTTCTCCTCACCACACAGATTTTATTCAGGTTGCTGCGTGGACATACGATGATTCTCTTCCTCAGTCCTGACCGTTCGGGTTGTCCAAAATGAAACAATAAGGTGCAAGTTAGAATCTGCTGCTGGCGGCATGCAATGCTGAAAGCACCGAGTCCCAGGAGGGATGAGTCTGCGAGGCAATGGGACACTTGTTCAGCCCCTGCTGTGTCCAGAGGGCTCGGTGCTGACCCCTGGCAGTCTCTGTTGGAGGGGCGGTGCCTGGAGAGCTTTGGTAAAAGGAGATTCGCAGAACTGAAATAAGGAAGTGGGAACTTGAGGTTCTTGTGATGGAATGACCATGAATTGGGTGTCTCTAGGGGGAGGTGTCCACTTCGGAGGGAATCCCCCCAACCTCACAAACCTACCTGCAGACTAACAGGGTCCCGGCCCCCCAGGCGGCATCGGCTGTGTGTGCTGTCTCCTGTGGTTCACGGTGATTTACGATGACCCGGTGCGTCACCCATGCATAAGCATCAGGGAAAAGGATCACATCGTGTCCTCGCTGGCTCAGCAGGTACTGTGTCCCCCTCTCCCTGGGGCCACACAGAGGCTCTGGGTGGCACGTCCTAACACCCACGCTGATCAGCTGTTTCCTTCCAGCCCACTTCTTGTCGACGGTCTGTCCCCATAAAGGCCATGGTCCGCTGCCTGCCGCTGTGGGCCATTTTCACGGGGTTTTTCAGCCACTTCTGGTTATGCACCATCATCATCACATACCTGCCGACCTACATCCATTCCGTGCTCCATGTCAACATCACAGAGGTGAGTGCCCTTCAGACACCAGTGCAACAGCCGTGGCTGTGGGAGAAGTACTGCCACACTTCCTGTTCCATTCCGGCCGGGCCTGCACCATTCGCCCTCACAGCGGCCTCAGAGGAGGCACCATAAAGAAAGGTCCCTATGCACAGGTGCAGCAGCTGGACAGATGGAGGCGATGCCGCCCTGGACGGCATAGCCGCTCGGAGATAGCCATTAAGGAGTGTGGTCCTAACCACCACGCTGCCGCACTGGAGGCTCAGTCCCTTGGGTCCTCGCAGGAACCAGCATCGCTGTCTCCGGAGACAGTGTCAGGCCCCCTCCTGAGGTCGGGATGCTCGGTCCCTCTCCGCACACACCTTACACTGTCGAGCAGTCGGCCGGCAGTGACCCTGTGATATCCCAGCTCCCCACACCCCGGTCCTGACCGGGTCCATGTCTTCCCTCCAGAGCGGGGTCCTGTCCTCCCTGCCCTTTGTTGCCGCCTCGATGTGTACGATTCTGGGGGGTCAGCTGGCCGATTTCCTCCTGTCCAGGAATCTTCTCAGGCTGATCACCGTGCGAAAACTCTTCTCATCCTTGGGTGAGGACCAGTGGATGGGCTGGGGTTAACCCACCAATCCCCTTTCCCTCCTGTGGTCCGAGCGGGTCCCAGCGCAGGTCCTGACACAGGCCCCGCCTGCCCAGGGCTGCTACTCCCGTCGCTCTGTGCCGTGGCCCTGCCCTTCGTGGCCTCCAGTTACGTGACCACCATTGTTCTGCTGATACTTATCCCTGGGACCAGCAACCTGTGTGACGCGGGGTTCATCGTCAACAGCTTAGACGTCGCCCCCAGGTACGATCCTTGCCCACTGGTTCCCCTCCTCCAGGCTGCTCCCAGGTGTCAGACCTGAGTGTCCTCCTGTGATTCCCTCACCAAACAGTGGCAGAACAGTGACAACTACCTAGAAATGTCAGCATGAGGCCTTCCCCTGAGGCGTTTTGAGACCAAGAGCTTCCCCGACAGAGATGGGACGGCTGCTCTGGGAAAGGCTTCCCGGGTGGGGTGGGGACCTTCGCTCCCACAAACCTACACGCTCGCAATGAGCCAGACCCTACAGGGAGGTGGGGGACTTGGGGGCTTCTCACATGGCTGCACGCCCAGCCCTCACAGCCACACGGGGCGGGCCCTCCCATTACCTGTGTGACGTGGGGCGAGTGCTGGGGCACAGGTGGGCAGGGGACATGCCCAGTGCCACACAAAGACGGGACCAGGTTTTAAACCCAGGCGGCTTGTCCTGCCCACCCCACCAACTCCCAGGGAGGGGCTGCGCTCCCAGGGGCAGAGTGGTCCGCCAGCCACCGACCCGGCACCAGCACAGGTTGGGGCGGCACGTGGACGCTGCCCTGGGTGTCTCAGGTGACTGAGACATGGCATCAGGAGCACGGTTTTACCATGAGTGCCCAACCGCAGCCACGCTGGGCTGCCGAAAGGACGTTCTAAGAGAGATGCCGGCCATGTGGATGGCAGCGTCCCGTAAGGCCGCCCTGACATCCTCTCCGCAGGTACGCCAGCCTCCTCATGGGCGTCTCACGGGGATTCGGGCTCGTCGCGGGGATCATCTCCTCCACCGCCACCGGCTTCCTCATCAGCCAGGTGGGACTGTCACTGACCGCCGTCCGCAGCAGGTGCTGGTTCAGGCACAGGGGCCTGCAGCGGGGCCTCTGCTCTGAGGACTGAGGTCCGAGGAGACAAGTGAGCACAGAGGACCACGCACAGCTCTGCCCACAGCACACGCCAGGCAGGCTCCGGGGCGCAGGCTCCCGGGAAAGAGAGAGCGGAGTTTCTGCAGGCAATGACGTCAGATTGGTGGAAACGAGCTGTTCGAGCAGAGAAAACAGCAGGGATGGCTTTCCGGAGGCGCAAACGCATGGAGAGGTTCTTAGCTAGGCCAAGAGCAAAGGACACATGTCAGGGGAGAGAGGAAGTTGGGGCAGAGGGGGACGACGAGGAAGAGAGACCGCTCAGCGTCTCAGAATGGGACAGGTGTCCGAGGCCCATTCAAAGAGCAGTGATCACAGTGGACAGAGCAGGAGCGTGGCCACGAGGCTGGCGCCGCGTGACGCGGGGGCTTCTGGAGAAGATGAAAAGGCGGGACCGGGCTGGGATGGAAGGATAGAGAGAGTCTACCGACAAAATCAGTTTCATTTTGTTGTCATACGTTTTTATGTGGCCTACTTTCTGGGTCGATTGTTGACACAGCTGCTACCAGTGCCTGTGATGGCGGAAACGAACTTGCCCTCCCAGGCCTTGGGCGGCTGGCCATGCGCGTCCTGCGGGGACGGCCACCTGAGGGGTCTGCAACTGGCGCCGAGGGCTGCAAACAAAATAACACTGAGCCCGGAAGGATGAGACCTTAATGATGCATTTCAGACATCATTTTGAATAAATAATAAGATATCTTCATGAATGTTGAGGTCCAAAATCCAGAGAAAACATTAGGGTAGGTTAATTTATTTTGGTTTAAAGAAAAGTCCTTCCCAACCCAGAACCCAGGGCTCATTTGGGAGTCATTTTGCTTCCAAGGCCCACGGAACCTTCTCTGGTAACTTGAGACTCAGGGCTGCGGCACACCGCCCCTCCGCTCTCCGAGGTCAGCGACACTGAGCCCTGAACGGAGGGTTGCCAGGACCGGTGGGGGAGGCGCTGCTGTTACTGATAATCCCGCTTTCTGCCCCAGGATTCGGTGTCGGGATGGAGGAATGTCTTTTTCCTGTCTGCTGCCGTCAACGTGTTCGGCCTGCTGTTCTACCTGGCATTTGGGCAGGTGGAAATCCAGGACTGGGCCAGAGACAGGAGACTCACCCGCCTCTGAGGACAGGGCGGCGAGCAGACGCAGGACCAACTGGCAGTCAGCGTTGCCACGTTTTTTCACTCGTCTTCATTCTTTCTTCGTGTTCTCCGCCATAGACTCAGCGGCTCCTAACCCAGTTGTGTGTTAGATTTTCCAGGCAGTCTCTCAGACACACTGAGGGTGGGACCCCCCAGAGGTCCTGAGTGCATTGGTCTTGGGGGACCCCCAGGCACCACTGGTTTTCCAGTAGTCCCCGGAGTTTCTAACACCCAGCCAGGGCTGACAATGACAGGACAAGCTTGAAACATGAGTGCCTGTTTGTTGCCTTTGACTTTTCCTCCTTGGAAAGTACTGGGTGAATAAAATTCTACGTGAAACTAATCGCTGATAAGTACTGTCACGGGGTGATTAGGGACACAGCAAAGATCAGCTGGGAGCTGCAGCCATGTGATATGGAGCTCCGCAGGGGACGGAATTTGAAATCTGTAATCCAAAGCATTAACATTTTTGTTGTTTTTATATACTGTGAAACTTGGATGTTTATATTTATATGGTTAAATTCTATTAAAGCTCACATGCTAAAATTAAATAGACTATTTTCAGATTATTTAGATGAGGATACTTCCATCAGGCCAAACAGGTATTTACGTATCCTAACGAAATTCCAGGAGATCGACCACCGGGAGAAAACCAGGAGAAGAGGACGTGGTGGGGTTCACTAGAGATCGGGGAGCGAGAAGACAGACCTGGGAAGCTTGTGCCGTGAGCAGAAGGTATGCGACAGCAGGCAGGGTGGGCGCCTCCCAAAGAGGACCATGTGCTGGGCACCGGAGGGAGATGGCAGAGGTGTGAGCCAATGAAGGGACGCCCAATGTGGGGAAGAACACTTCTTCTGTGTGACAAGACGGAAGAAAGCCTGTCACACACCAGAGGAGGTTCCTCTCCAGGGTAGAAAAAGGTCATTGGAACTTCCTGTTTTCCCAGGATTTGCAAAGAGGCATCATGAACCCAGCAAGCATGAATCCTGGTTCCTAGGCGGTCTCCACACGCCGAGGGGCTCCAGTTCTGCTTCTCGCCACACAAGAAGTTCAGTCCAGCCAAGGGATGGACCCAGGCTCGCTGAGCAGACAGAGGGAAGAAGCCGGTGGGCTTGATGACCGAAGCTCTCTTCCCCGGGCCTGTGCTTCCCTCCACCTCTGAAGATTTGTTTTCCATCAGGAGATTTGGCACCAAATGTGTCACTGCTGCTGGCTCAGCACTTCTTGGGCCACCACCCTGCTGCCCCTGGGAAGGATTTCCCAGCATCGGCCACGCTCCTCCTCCTCCTCACACTTCGATCTCACATTGTTACCATTTCTCTCTCCCGCTCCCTTCTTGTTGGCCTCCCGTGAACCCCTCCTTTCCCCAGTCTTGTAATTCCTCACTTGCTATCAACCACTGTCCTGAAGACTTGCAGCCTCAACTCCTCAAACCGCTGAACTCTCCAAAAGTCACCACATGCACCCCCCGCCCAGTCCCAGTTCCCAAGCCGGCAGTCTCCCCCATCCCTTCTACAGGATACACGCTCTCCCACCTGGAAAACTCTTACTCAAACACCCCCCACCCATCCCCACTCCAGGGAGTCTTTAAAAATATGCCCAGGCAGAGTCGTTTCCCCACCAGGCCCTGGCCCCCACATGTAATGCCCTGCACCTCCCCTGCTGCCCTCAACGTCATCCCCTAGGCAGTGGTGAAGAGCCGGGCACCAATGCATGTGTGGGAGCAGTACCATAAACCTTGAGTAATGAATATCTCAAGTTTTCCTGTGCTCTCAAAGTTTTGTGATAGAAGAGAAAAAAACATCTTAAAGTACTTGCGTTGAGTTTTATCTGCACTGGGATTTCCAAACAAATAAAAAATGTGGGGTTAAAAAAAGAACCAACAAGGAAATGAATGCATATGATTGAACATGTCTGGTGTGCTAGGATGATGGCTACTGGGCAGTCTTTCCCATTTCTCAAATTTACTTGAAATAGCAATAAAAAGAAAAATAGGTACAGTAATATCTTTTAAAAGATGTAGCATGCAGTCCTTTTTGTTAAGGAGGAAAAATATTTTAAAAGTATCTCCGGAAGGATAAGAGGAAACATTAATCTGGGTTTTTGCAAGAGGGACAAGAGAAGAACGTAAATAAACATGTCTCTCAGGAGAGAGCTTCACCCCACCTCTGGCCACTGAGGGCGCCCTCAGATACACCCCCAGGGGCTATGTGCTCACCTGTGCACTTCCAAAGCAGGAGGGCCAACGGTCCGCCAGGAGTGACCGTCACAAGGCCACAAAGCCTGTCCCCCATCTGCGGGTAAAAGAACATAAGAAATAACAGAGACAAGAGTAAGTAACAACAAAGTCTAAAAACCAGGCACTTATGCATAAGAAGTGAATAGATGCCAACTAATTAGTAATTAGGGAAAAAGCCCTCACATGGGAGGTAAGTAGCAGATGGGAATTGCTGGCTTTGCAGTGGGAAAGCCTGGCTGAGACGATCCAGGGCTCGGCGGTGACTCGGCGTGGCGTCCAGTGCTCTTGGCCGCTCCAGCCCACCAGGGGGCGGTACAGTGTGTACATAGCATATTCCCCTCCCCTCCTGCGGGGAAGGTTTATAATCCAGTCTCATTCATAACAACGCTGTTCACGTGACTCACTTCGACCAATGCATTTTGAACCAACAGGACAAATGCCGTTTTTAGCCAGAAACTTTCCGATGTTGTCTCTCTGTCCTCTGCCATCAGACTGGCTGTGTCCTAGACTGAAGCTGATCCACCTTCCTGGGCCCAGAGCAGCTGACCATGGGACATGCAGCATGAAGCGGGTCGCTGCAAACCATTGAGATCGGGGGGGCTATTTGTTACTGCAGGATAGCTTAGTCCATACTGACTGATACAAGAATTAGTAGCAGGGGTCAAGTGCAACCAGAAGGGAAACACACGCCTTGCCCTGAAATGTGTAGTGTTCACTTCAGGACTTGTCATGAGGCAAAGAAAAAACATTTTGGAGGCTGGAAGGATGTGTATTAGTGCAACATTTGGTATAACTTTTGCTTAATGCAACTGGGAGAGCAGAAAATATACCTAATGAGTTTCTTGCTTTGGGTCAAGTGGTTGGAATATTGAATGTTAGTGTCTTTGTTAGCTGCATTTGTCCAGACTCTCCAAAAGTGTATGGGGTTAGGAAACCGTTGGCTAATTTCAGAATATCTAGACTTACAGGTTTGGAAGAAGAAACTTCTCAATAGAAAAATGATTTAAGAAACAAAAGACTATTAAAATTCATTCTTGTGACAAGAGGTGTTAATAGCAGTTGTAATATGATGGCAGATGGCTTTATTTTGCTGCCTGATTTACCCTTGTTCCTTTCTTCCATGTCCACGTAAGTGAGTCAATGAAGTAGAAGACGCTTGTTCTGAGCCCCAGGTGGCCAGTGATGAAGTCTGGACCCTCGGCCCCATGTGCTCAGTGATGCAGCCCGTGCCGGTCAGAGGATGTGGCACCATCCTGCTCACTGATGGTACAAAACCCTTCCTCCAATACAAACATCAACTTGACTGAGGTCCCATCTGGAATCCATGACACCTCAGCCCACGGGACTACTAATTGCCTTCAACATCTTCGCCCCAAAGTCCTACTTGCAACAACTGTTCTTTTTCCTTTTCCACGGCTGCTCCCCTCCACAGTGTGAGATTTTGCAGGTGTAGCCTGGCACTCCTGGGAGAGCGGTTGCTGAAATCAGGGGTGTTGAAACTGGGAATTAATGAGGAAAAGTCTTGTCTCAGGAGAAATGGCAAGGAGTACTCACCGTGTGGCCATCATGCACAGAACTGAATGCGTGGGCAGGTAACCAGAGACCTGCCACTTTGCTTAGCAAGGGACAAAAATAACAGAAGGCAAAATAAGAGAGATGGTTTCCAGTCTGAGCTTCATCACCAGGCTGACTCCATTTGTCACAGAGATGGTGACACCAAGCAGGAGCCTGACTTGAACTTGGAGAAGAAAGGATTTGCCAGAATCAGGATGAAGACCAGAGGTTCTGAGCAGAAATCATAACATGGTGTGTGGTCTCAGAGCTCAGCAGGAGTGGGAAAGTAGCCGAACTCTAGAAAACGACCCTGACATTCAGTCAAGTCTCCCATTTTAGGACTTAGATTCATCCTATGTGACAGCTTCATAGCCACCCCCAAATCACCTGAGTCACTGCTGGACGCCATGAGGTTTGGGGCTGAGTGTGCACCTGGTGGTAGCAACGAGGAACAGCAGGCTGTCTGCGATCACCGTGTATGTGTGCCCTGGAGGTGTGAAAGACCTCCCAGAAACAGCTCAGTGCCCGGCTGAGTGGTCTTGTGGCTCAATCACAGCCTGATGATATCACCAAGGGGCAACCAGGAACTCGGTCTTCTCGAATAGTTCTCGTCACCAAAAGCACTGCCATTTAAAAGGTAACCCTCTCCCAAAGGAAAACATCTACATTTTTTAATAAGGAGGATGTTACAGTCTAACTCAAGGAAATATTTTGACCTACATTCCAGTGTTTAAAAATTAATTGTACATGAAGCAAAGTTCGATTTTATGTCCTTACAGACACATCTTGAATCTATTTCTACCAAGTAGAATGCAAGAATAAACCATCCAAGAGACTTTAAAGGGAAGTTAAAAATTAAATTGGGAGACCAAGTCACATGATCTGACTTGCATAGTAATTCAGGGTTAGAAATATTTCATGTGGCATTTGACTTCTGAAGTGGCTGATTATTTATCGCAGGGTCCAGAGTCCTTGAAAAAGGACTCGGGGAGAAGTCTTTAACCCAGAAAGGCGGCATTTACACGCCCTCCCCCTGCACAATGTCTTCATCAGCCAGACTACAAGTCCCAAAGTGCCGGTGGAATACACCTCTACTCCCTTTCTCATCTCATCTTAGCAAAGTACCATCCAGCTCACGAAGGAATTGTGGGAGTGGCGGGCAATCGATGCTTGACAGACAGTGGCTCACGCCCCCCACCCGACTCCACCCAATTCTCGATTTGGGGGCAGGACTCTGCCAAGCTCCACCCTCCATGCGCGGCTCCTGGAGGTGTAAGCAATCCAACCCAAAGCCAAACCGGGCTCTCCGAAGGGGCTGAAAACCGGGCGGAGTGAGAGCTGAAGCAGGAGAGAAGCAGAGAGCCCGACAGAACGGATCTTGTTTTGCCCGGAACGGATTCTGATGCCAGCACTCAGAGGGAGAGTGTGGCTGCGGGTGGTGGACCGGGCGCCTGGTCGAGGCCCGGCCTCCGCACGTGGGACACACAGAGCCACGCTGCCGCTGCGAAAGCGGGAGGGTGTTTCCAACACTGAAAAACCAGTCAACGCAGAGACACCGTGCGTGGCCCCCACTGTGTCTGCGTGGGGGCTCCAAACTCACAATGTCTATTTTCCAAACGGAGTTAGAGTGGTCCACACGGCATGGCAGCATGTACAAGGGGGGAGCAAAAAAAGAAAAGAAAAGAAAAGAAAAACCAGGAATTTCTTTACGAAAAAACTATATTTATTCTTACGTGTTTGAACTGCAGTCACCTCCAAAGTATCTCCGTCTGATGCAATACACCCATCAAAACGTTTTATCCACTGCTCAAAAGTTTCTGAACTCATTTTGACGCCTTTTAGTGCTTCTGCCGGTTTTTGTTTCGCCTCTTCCCCATCAGGAAAACATTTCCCTTTGAGGAGTTTTTTTCACCTAGGGAAACAAACGAAAGTTCCTCAGGGGTGAGATGGAGTGAATAGGGAGGGTGGGGCACAGGGGTCCTGCGATCTTCCATCCAAAACTGCTGAACACTCGGCGTGGTGTGGGCGGGTGTGCTGGTAAACCACCCATCACAAAATGGACAAGCATGTTGAAAGAGTTTTCAAAAAACAAAAAATTCACTGAAGCCAAACGCACCCTCTCACAACAGTGCCAGCTAGTCCACTGATACAGATGGGTTTCCAGAACACTCACCCGGCAGGGGAAGCCTATACTACAAGAGGCCTGCCCTCCAGAAAATAATTCCGGATTTTGGGAGTCCCCCCTCATACACAAATTTACAAATAACCCAGAGCATTATTTTATATAGTTTGTGAACACACCTGTACAGTAAAAATAGAAAAACAGGGAGAAATTTCACTAAATTTATGTGAGATGTTTTAGTCGTCATCATTTCTGTGAGAGGGAAAAGGAGAAAAGACCAGGGGAAGCTAGAGAACAAAGTTCAAGTTCACCTGTAACAGTTCATGTATTTCAAAGATGGACAAATTAACAAAATTTCAAAAGGAAAAACACACAGAAGAAAACCACACTAGTACTAAACTGCCATGTTTGACTATAATATTCTCCTTTTAAATAACCTTTTCAAACAACTAAAGTCAGTCAAGATACCACAAAACACAGCAAAAGCCACACACAGATGTCTGAAATGGAAAACTAAAAATTAATGAAGGGAAACCTCATTGCAGATGAAGCCCAGGGGCCAGAGGGCCCCCCAACCGCTCACACAGGGGCGGGTGCAGAGGGCGTTAGAGTGGTCCGTCACCCACCTGGACAGGCAGAGGCACCTCCCACACAGCAGCCCCTCCTCCCGGCCCTGCAGGAGGAGGGGCCTTCCCTCCTCACCCAGCCACTCAGCTGTGTGAAACCATGACCCTGAGCTCTGCTTTCCTCCAGGGGGCTTTGCTGCAAAACCACTTCCCTGTGCACCACGCCCCCCCGCCCCCCACCATTGCTGGCCAACTTCCTCCTTTTTCTCCATAAAATAACATTCCTCACCTTTGCTTGTTGGACTTACCTGTAGTTTTTACTATAACATGCTTGTTCAGAATTGCAATTCAGAGCTATTCCCAAATAAACTCACTGTGCTGGTAAAACTACTGGCTCTTTATCGCCTAGGACAACAGGCCCCACCTGAGGAGAAAGGCTGACACTGCCATCAGCAGAGAAATGGGTGTGCCACAGAGGGGGGTTGATTTCAAGTTCCCAAGGCACATATTTCTGGAAATTTCCCCAAAGTCAATAGTTTGAAGATTTGCAGTAGTGAGGAGCAATTCAAGCCCGGGGCGGCAGAGAATTTCCAGGGTCTGCCATCTCTAAGGGTCCTTTCTGGGTAGCAACTGATCCAGGTTCCAAGTTTTCTCATATTGACCGAAAATAATGTGTGAAAGTGATGTATGAGCCCCTGTCCGTAACACGGTGGACAGGAGATAGAATGAATATATACATATATATATATATAGAGAGAGAGATAAAATATAGATGACTATCCTTTCACATAACACTTGTCTACAGCTGGAATTACTACTTTCTCAGGGTTTATTCCTAAGAAATTAAAATTCCAAAGCAAAAATTATACATTTCCCATCAGCCACGATCAAAACCTTGGTTTTTAATCTGAACAAAAGCAATGCCACGTGGAGGATTTTGAGGCAAAGGGTGGTCGAATGCCTGGTGTGACTGGGGTGCTCCAGTGGCCGTCCCGTCCCAGCAGCAGGCTGGAGGCTGGACGTCAGGCTGGCGCTGTCGCAGATGGGTGGGCAGGCCAAGATGGAAGCTGGAGCCACGTGGAAGGGGCTGTGGCCCAGAGAGAGGGCCGCGGCCCCGGGGAGAAGTGGCCGGAGCAGTATGCCCCGGTTAGACTGGATGGAGAGCGTGAGAGAGAGAAGTTCGGGGTAACTGCATCAGCTGAGCTGGGAAAGAATTTGGATGGAGCACGTTTGGGAGGGGAACTCAGTTTGATTTGGGGTCTGTTGAGTTTTACTTACTTGCCAGTGGGTCAATTGATTTCTAGCGGGACAAAGTATAATGCGTCTTAAACTCAGTCACAGCTCCAGTTTGGCAAAATGCTGTTATTACTCTATTATGTCTTGACTTTCTTTAGATTTAAAATACAAGATCTGGCTTCAACATAATTTTCCCATCCATTTAACCAGCTATCTCCGTACATACCATTTATGACACGATTTAGTTTTCCTCCAGTGATTGCCACAACACTGTTTACTAACGATTTGATTCTTTTGGATGTTTTTCTATTGTTCCTCACATTTTTCTGCTTATTCTTTCTTCAATACAAGGATGTCCATGACAAATTATCGATGCCACATAATGCAAATACCTGTCAAGGCTTCCACTCCCTCCCAAATAAATCCTGGTAGAATTTGTTTACATATTCAGCTGGTTTGTTTGTTGTTGTTGTTGT
>PVIA01014751.1:0-25623 GCA_004024845.1 Tonatia bakeri | reverse complement strand
TAGCTCAGTGGATTGAGCGCGGGCTGCTAACCAGGCATCGCAGGTTCGATTCCCAGTCAGGGCACATGCCTAGGTTGCAGGCCATGTCTCCCAGCAACCACACATTGATGTTTCTCTCTTTCTCTCCCTCTCTCCCATCTCTAAAAAAATAAATAAATAAAATCTTTAAAAAAAAAAAGAATAGGGATAGAAAAGAGATTTTAATCTTAGCCCTGGCTGGTGTGGCTCAGTGGATTGAGAGTGGGCCTGTGAACCAAAGGGTCACTGGTTCGATCCCCAGTTACACTGGGTTGCAGGCCAGGTCCCCAGTTTGGGACGTGCAAGAATCAAGCACACATTGCTGTTTCTCTCCCTCTCTTTCTCCTTCTCTTCCCCTCTCTAAAAATAAATAAATAAAATAAAATAAAAAAAGAAAAGAGATTTTATACTACCAAAAAAGAGATATTAATCAATGTAAATGAGTAATTCCAAGAATTAATGCTTCCAAGAACTAGAAATTCGTTTCATTTTTTTCTGAATATAAAACATGATTATCATAAAAATGTAAGATGAAAATATTTTTTTTAATTACCAAGAACCCTACTTTCTCAGAAATAACCACTGTAGACTTCTGATGCATGTCCCACCAATTTATTTTCAATGGAGGCTATCTCCATAAATAAATATACCCTAAAATGTTCTTAGAACATTAGGTAATTTCATTATTGTATGATAAGTATAATTCACTTCTCATAATTTTTTTAAAGACTTTATTTATTTTTAGAGAGGGGGAGGGAGAGACAAGAGAGGGAGAGAAACATCAGTATGTGGTTGTTCTTGAGCTCCCCACCACCGGGGATCTGCCCTACAACCCATGTATGCGCGCTGCCTGGGAACTGAACTGACGACCCTTTGGTTTGCAGGCTGGCACTCAGTCCACTGAGCCACACCAGCCAGGACCACTCCTCGTAATTGAAAAGACACTCTAATTCTATAAGCAGGCGTTCCACAGTGAAACAAACATCGACCATCACTATGTGCGTGCATCCCTCCATCTGCTAAGAGAAATGTTTTTTAAAATGCTAGATATAAGTCTGTATATATTCTCAAGAATGCTGAAATTTGTACTTCTTCTGCATTCCCAATAAAGCCCTACATTCCTCCTGCCATTACTGACTCTAAAAGGTGCTTCTGGAAGACAACAAATAAATGATGTAATATACATTAAAATGATAGATTCTTGTTAGAAAACTATTACAGCTCAATAAATATATAGTTCAGTAACTATTCTTGTGAAACAGACTGCACTATAACTTAAGAAGTTTCTATTAATACTGAAATTTTTAAATAAAAAGTTTCTAAACTTACAGGTAAATTTCTGAGTATTTTAATCTTGACAGTTTTCAAGTATTATTCAGTCTGATATTATTAATATAAAAAAGACAGGAAAACCACTTTGCAATTACTAATGAGTTAATATTTCTAGGAATTGATCACTGATGGCTGCTGCTATCATCATAATGAGAAATAACAGGGCATTATGGGCCTTCTAATGGAAGATACACCACCATCTGCAGCAATGTCAAACTCATTTTCATCAGCCTCTTGGTTGCCTTTCAAGGGCCAAATGCAATTTTAGGACTGTATAAATGTAACCACTCCTTAACTAGGGACAAGGAGCTCAGTGCTGCTGCCGGGTAGAAACAAGGTGCCAGGCCAGATAAAACAAAGTAGAGGGCTGGATTCGGACCTGAATCCAGCTGTCAGAGGAATAGAGGACAGAGGAACAAACTAAATGATACGACAGAGCTACAGTGTACAAAATCCATACTGGGGTAAACTATGGTATCTTCAAAAAATATACAGCAAACAAAAGACAGAAAGAGACATAGAGGCGAAGCCTATAGACTAAGAGACTTAAGAAAGATCACATAACAATGTGTTAAACTTGATGGATGCTGAACCAAACTGTAACAAATTAAATTAATAATAAAACTGACTCTGATAATATAATTGAAAATTTGAATGCTGGGTGGATATCTGATATTGAGGAATTACTGTTTTTGAAGTATTCCAGTTATGTTAAAAAACTAAGTATCTTTATCTTTCTGAGATATACTAAAATATTTATAGATGGAGTGATATGATGATTGAGGTTTGTTTCAAAATTATATGGGATGAGTGGAAATGGGTGGGGGTATAGATGACAGAAGGCTGACCATGCCTTGATAAGTATTGAAGGAGCAGACAAGTACATGGGGGTTTACTACACTCTTCAGTTACTTTTTACATATTTGAAATTTTCTATAAAAAAATTTTAAGGTGGGGAGGAGGGATGCATTAACTAATAAAATAGCCTTGTAGATAGCAGGTACTATGAGGGACCTATAAATGTTCTTATTCCTATTAAATTAAACACCTCCATTCCCAAAATAGGATCCAAAAGAGTGGTCAACCTTTCAGAGATATTCAATATATGATTTATAGTTACTTCCAAGTTTCCAGACACTAAGGATCACAGTTTTTTTGTACTCCTGCTTGGCAGACTAGGAGAACTTAAGTTCTTCAGTAAGATATGATGATAAATTTGGGAAACAGCTATGACAGTTTAAGACCCCAATATACCTTAGACAAAAATCAACATTCTTATCATCTTAAAGCATCACAATAAATGACAACCAAAAAATATAGTTATAATATTTTTTTAAAATGAAAGATTAAAACATAAGCAAACCTTTTGGTATCAATTTTAATAGCAACAAAACTGTTTGAAGACGCTTCTGTCACTTTCTCATCTTCCCAACTTGCAGCCATCTGTGTAGACTGCTCATCATCACCTATAAAAGATTTCAAGGATTCTTATCGTAAGGCCAGTATCTGCTAATTCTTTGGAAACTGCAAATATAATACCCCAAATACTATTTTCTACCAAGTTTAAAAACTGAATTTTTCCATAAAATAAAAAGTGTGACTATATGCATTAAAAGTGATAAAATACAAAATACTGCTATTTAGATTATACAAAGCATTTTCTAAAAGAAAACATCCAAATAGTATCAATAATTAGAAGTCGAATTTAGAAATGTAGAGTAACTATTTTGACTTTTCCACATATGATTTTAGATATAAATGTAAAATCTTCCTTCTTTATGAAGCACCTTCCTGTTGAGTTAAATGTCCTTCACATTATTCTCCAGAATTCCTCCAAGGTATAATTCTGTTTGTAGTCTTGGACTTGCTTTTTCTTTTTTTATTTTATTTTAATCATTGTTCAAGTACAGTTTTCTCCCTTTTACTCCCATTCCAGCCCGCCCACCCATCCCTCCCCATGGACTTGCTTTTTCTTATTAGCATGCTAATCATAAAAGTTATGCTGACCCCAAACTAATCTATGGTAATAAAATTAAGTATAGTGGCTACCTTGGTATAGGTGCTAATGATTGGGAAAGAGATGAAGGAACCTTCTGGGCTGCTGGAAATGTTTATATCTCATTTGGATGACATTACACAGGAGTACTCATTTGTAAAAATTCATCCAGGAGTTCACTTATATATACAGGGTCCAGCAGAAGTAAGGCCCTTGAGTGTGGTTGGTAGGGTACATGAATGTCTCGCACAAGACGGACAGCAATTTGAACATTTCACCTAAAACACCATAAATAAATATATACATTTGTTACATCATACACATTTGATTTTCCTTATTTATAAAATAATTATTAAATATTACACACATTTATTAGGGGGATTACTTATGCTGGACTCTGTATTTCATTTAATGTATTGTGTGTCATACTTCAATGACAAAATTTTTAAAAGTTACACCTAGTGCCCTGACTGGTGTGGCTCAGTGGACTGAGCACCCACTGCAAAACCTTGAGGTAGAGGTTTCCTGGTTCAGTTCCTTTACTGGGTCACATCCCAGGGTGGGGGCATATGAAAGGCAACTGATTGATGTTTCTCTCATGCACTGATGTTTCTCTTTTTTTCCCTCTTCCCTGCTCTCTATAAATAAATAAATAAAATCATTTTTTTAAAGTTAAAAAAATAAAGTTATACCTATTAAGAAACTGTTTCCATTTTAGACCTATAATGTCCACAACTTGGCATAACCACTTAGTAGTGGACAGAGGGAAACACATCTGAGTAAGTCACTGAAAAATATTTCTGAGGTTAGCACAGCTAAGCATTTTCTCAAAGGTGAGTAACCTTTGCCAATTTACAAAAGAAAAAAGTTTTCAGGCCACATTTTTCATTTTACAAAAATGAGATTATTCTTTACCTACTCTTTTGTTAGCGGCTTTACCCACTGTGACTCCCCCCAAACCCCACCCCCAGCCAATTTAATCCATACTTAGTCTTCCCCATCTCAGTTACCTGTTCATAGAACTCCATCCTTTCACTCTAAGGCCCAAAACCTTAGTTACCCTTGACTTCAGTTGACTCTATCTCCAAAATACAGTTGACCCTTGAACAACACAGAGTTGGGGCACCAATCCCCCATGGAGTAAAAAATCCTCATATTACTTCTAATACTACATATTTATTGAAAAAAATCCACGTATAAAGGGACCTATGCTGTTCAAGGGTCAACTGTATGCCCAGAATATATCTTACCACTTTCACTGCTACTACCCTGATTTATGCTACCACATCTATCTAGATGATTGCAATAGTCTCCTAATTGGTCTCCGTCCTCAGTCTATTCTTTTTTTTTTTTTCCCCCAAGATTTTATTTATCTTACTTTTGGAGAGAGGAGAAGGGAAGACTACAGGGAGAGAAACACCAATGAGTTGCCTCTCCTACCTGCCTCAATTGGGACTGAACCGGCAACTCAGGCCATGTGTCCTGATCAGGAGTGAGGAATAGAACCGGCCATCTTCCACTTTGTGGAATGATATCCAACCAACCGAGCCACACTGTGAGGACACTCAGTCCATTCTTAACACAGCAACTTTCCTTAAGCTCTCAGGTCTCATCAACCCTCTGCTCAAAATCCTACAATGGCTTCCTAATTTCTCTCAAAGTAAAAGCCAAAGTCCTTACAAAGGTCCAGTTACCTCTATTTTCTTTTACTTTCTTGCTATTCCTTTCTCTTCTATTCCTCAAATTATGAAAGACATTCATTAAAAGGTCCTTGTACCAGTTGTTCCCCCTGACTGGAATGTTCTTCTGTAATGCTTGCTCAAATATTATCTTCTGAATAAAGCCTTTCCTAATCACCACTCTAAAATTATACAACCTTCAGATATTCCCAAAGTTTCCTTATTTCCTGCTTTTTTCCACATAATACTTACAACCTTTTAATAGAGTATGATTTCACTTGTTCTGTTTACTGTTTATTGTCTGTATCTTCCACTGAATGCAGGCTGCAGAAGGGCAAGGATTGTTTTCCTCTTTACTTAGTGATATGTAGTAACTCAAATGTCCACAACAAAACCTGACATAAGATAAGTAGGTGGCATATAGCAGGCTAACAATAATTATTTTGTGGAATGAACAGCTAAGTTTTTGATACAGTATGAGTAATGCTGCACATTTGAGTATACTTTGTGGGAGATGAGATCCAGGAATATCAGGAATAGAGGCTTGAGAAATCTGGGGAAAAATAAACAGGGACTTTAATGCATCCACAGACCAAGACCAAAAAGAGTGCCTCTCAGCAGACTCCTAGATGTCGAAAAGTGTCATTTTTCTGAGCCCCTCTTAAGATATTATGGGCTACAGAGAGATGTAAAATTCCAAATCAATGACAACAATATCAATGACAAGAATATCAACCTTGAAAATAGCTGTATGGGAACACTGTTTATACAAATATTTCTTAGAGAAGACTGTGAGGCATTAGGGATACTTTCTATTTATTTCTTTCGTACATTCATTATTTTACTCCACATTTATTTTGTGCTAGGCTTTGGGCTATAAACTAAATATAAAACAAATGAAACACTGCCCTCAGTGGAGATTAAAATGTAATGGTACAGAAAAAAGTACTCGCTTAGTAACAAGTGCTGTGGAAAAAGAACAGAACTATGAAAGAAAATAATGAGACTTCTTTAGACTGGTCAGAAGCTTTCTGTGTGTGACATTCAAGGTAAGACCTAAGGGATGAAAAAGCTGAGCTATGCCAAGAGCCAGAAGAGCTCACTGAAGAAAAGAAATTCAGGTACAGAGAAAGGCCTATGCAACTGGTAGTGTCATGAACAATAGGGAATACAAGACAGGCTGAGACGGAAGATCTGAGTCATAGATGAACCAATTGGATGTAAAGTGGTGCCATTTACTTAGAGGTAGAACACTGGGGGAGCAAACACAAGTTCAGGCAGTAATTTACTTTTAGGCTTTAGAATCCTGTGAGGCATCAAAGTGGGGATTTCAAGTAGACAGCCATAAGTATGGATCTGCTACTTCTGAGGTCGGTACTTTGCACTCGCTCACCTATGCTGTACCATGTGGTTAGGGTCCCAGATGCCACATTCCCCCAAACAATGTCTGTCCATGACTCAGCCTAGTGGCAGTAGCAGCTGCAAGGCCAAGAGGTGCAAGGTTGGAATTGCTTAACTGGGTGAGAGCTATCTTAACACTACTGAGTGGAGTTATTAGTTGCCAACTTTAGTATCTTAGTTTTAATCAAATTATGAACTATGCTATGGAGTTAGGCGGGTCTAAGATTTTAGGAGAAAACACTGTCTCCTTGGTGGTATCAACAGTATCCAAAGTAAAGGTACTTAAAGAGAACACTACAAGCTCAGAAGCAAAGAACTGCAGACCCTAGAAGAGCCAGCAATTCAAACCTACAAAACCTCCACTGGTCAAAACTTAAAGGCATTTATGGTGTATTAACCAAAAAAGGCAGTAAAAAGTGTCTGTCTAGGAGATGTTAGCCCACTAGCAACACTAGTCAGTGAACTGACACACCTTCAGGATTCTTACCAGATTATTCTTCTTCCCAAGAAAAGAATCAAATCTTTTTCAGTTTTCTTTCTTTCAATTTACATAGCTACAATACTTTGAAAATCCTTGTTACTTTGTTGGCTGAACTAGTAATAATCTTTCTAGTCTCCTAAAGTCAATCCTACAATATTCTTTAATTCATCCATGAGAAGTTCGCTAAATGTAAGCAACTTGCCTAAACATTTCCCAATGGTGGGTTATGTGAACCAAAGTTACTTTTAAGACCACTCCTACAAAGCTATAAAGATATCTTTTTAATTTTCTACTGAGTTAGTATATTAATGTTGAGGTCTCAGATCTAAGAAAATCATGAGATCTGGCTGATGTTTCAAAGTTATGAACAAAGGTCTAGGCAACCTATAAGTGTTGCAGTTTCATGATGCTATTGTCTACAAATTCCTACAGTGACACTAATCTTACTTTTTCTTAGAGATAACTTCCTAAAAACACTAGAAAAGGCAACAGTATTCTGAAGGGGTCAAGGGACAGACTGACAGATTGCTAACAGTATTCCTACAAACATTCAACAGAATCAATATTCTAAAAGCACAGAATACATGCTTATCAGTAAAAAGTTAATCGAAGAATGTATACATACATACAAAGCCCCAAAGACCTATAACTTTATTTTACTACTGTAATACTTAGCAGTACTGTTTTCCAAATATTTGTTAATTAAATCTAGCATTAGTTCTTTCAAATTAACTGGTTCGCCCAAGAGTGCCTTCTAGGAACATTTGGACACCATCAATTGTAGTTTGTGTTTAAAAACATGACTACCATAATCCTTTCCTGATCTCAATAATGACATAAAGTCTACAATTGTTCCGGTTTTTCATAAGAAACAAACACTTTTTTAAGTAGCTAAAAAAACAACTGGTCAAGGTGAGATATAAATCCTACTTTGTGAACCTGGTGCCTGTCACTTAACCACTCTGGACATAAGTTTCCTTGTCTATAAAATATTGATAATAAAACCTGTTCTAACTTCCACAAGAATCAATTGAGATTTTATGTGAAAGACACAACTTAAAATGTCATAAAACTATTATATATTCTTAATAAGCACAGTATTTATCATTTAATTTTCCTTTTCAATCTTTTTACAGTACTACAGCAGTTATTTATGCATATGAAATAAAAACTGTAAAAGAGCATATATGAACTACTCAAACTCTTCAAGATTAACAGCATTAGAAATTAAGCTATAAATTTAGCATAATTATAAATGTCAAATTTAATGTTAATTAAAACTCCTATTTCAGCAACTTGTTCTCACTGCAGTGCATAAAGTGGGAGTTATTATACAGTCTTCCAAGAGTTATGAGTTAATGAATAAACCTTTATTAAACAAGTAGTTGAAATAATACACTTCAAATTAACAGTAATCACAAACACTGATTTGGTTCCTGTAACAAGAATGAGCAAACCCATAGAGGCATAGGTTTACTGTAAATCTAGAGGATTACAGTAATTAAATAGGAGAGTATTAAACTACGGAGTACAGTAACCCAGAGCAACCCACGGTAAATGAGTTAATACACATTCTGGAAATTGTAGATGTTAGACCAGGAAAAGAAAAAGAACCAAGGACTAACGTCTACTTCTTTAAAAAAAAAAAAAAAGGTTTTAAAAAATCAACTTGGAACAAGTAATTATTTCACACTGGAACCCCCCCACTACTATTAAAAAGATCAAACCTATATAAAGCTCAACAGTCTACGTCTCAGCAACGTAAAAACGCCAGTAACCGCAAACGTCAGGTGGTCCGTCTTTGTTGGGGACCGATGACACAGCTTTCTTCCTGCCAGTCCACAGCTAATTACCACCCAACCGCCTGGCTAACGACCTGCGCAGCCGCGCCTCAACACCACGGCGTCAGGGCGCCCCGAAGCGGGCCCCCGGGGACAGAGAGCTCCACAGAGGCCCGGGAGGGCTGGGGGTCCGTCTGCGCGACTCTGCAGGCGCGGGAGAAGGGCTGGGCGGGGAGCGGCAGGGCGGGGCGGCGAGGGCCGGTCGGCCGCGCCACCTCGCCTCCGGCGGAGAGGGCTCCGCGGGCTCCGCGCGCGGTGAGGGTGAGGCTGGAGCGGTACCTCCGCCCGGGCGGTGGGGGAAAGGCGCTAACAAGGCAGCGATGGTCAGACGCTGGGGGACCCTGGGGCTGGAGTAGGCCGGAGAGGGTGTTTGGCCATATCTCGGGCACCTGCCCCCTTCACCTGCCACGAACACCACGAAGACCGCTCCGCTCCTCTTGGCCGACGCGATGGCGGCCGGAATGGCGCCCTGGAACCACAGCATCGCTCCTCAAGGTCTAGGTGTTCGCTGGAAGTGTCGTCCCCGCAGCCTAGGAGTTAGCCCCACCCTCCTCTTCGTCGGACCCCAAGGCCCCCGCAGCCCCAACTGGCCCGCCCACTGCCTCCCGCTACGCAAACCCGTCGGCGGCCTCCGGGGACGGTGCGCGCCGCGTCACGTGACGCCACACGTCGCGGTCGGTTTGGAGCCCCAGGGCCAGTCTCGTTCGCAATTTGGTGCGTGCGCGCGCCCGCTAGGCCCTGAATTCTGCCCCGGAAGTGGAAGTAGGCGGTGGGAAGGATGACTAATCCTCTGTGGCGGGTCAGTGGCGCCCGCGTGAGGCATTACGGGAATTGTAGTCTTCTTAGGCTTGCTCTCCTTCATAAAGAGGAAAATGTAACTGATTTTCGGGCACGGCTAAGGGATGCAGCAATGAGACCCACTTCACTATCTAAAAAGGGGAAGAGAGAAAGGGCACTCATCCGGAGATGATGTGTTCTTACCTCTGAGGCCTTCCGTGGGGAGGACGTAGTCCCCCGAGGATATAGTCCCCGCTTCGAGTGGAACCCTACTTAGTAGTGATTCTCTATTACGGTTAGTGGTCATTGTGTGATAGGGTTATAGGAGTCTCAGTATGGAACTAAATGGGCTTTGTAGAGATTTGGAGAGGTTTTGATTACTACTGAACTTTATCATCCCGATCTTGAAGAAAAGACAGGATATGAAAGCCACAGCAGTCACCTTCTGTAACGCCACACAGCCAGTGCACCTAAGGGGAGGTATCCGTAGACTGTAAACTTGTTCTAGTCATTGACTAGAGATCATTACAAAACCTCAAACATTTAGCTGCTTTCTAAGTAACTCAAAAACAGAGAGTAGTAATTTGATTTATTTTCCAGCATTACAGATTTTACATCAATTAAATTTCTTCTCTAGCAATACAACAATTTGATCGTTGCAGGGTTAAGGCAGTACTACATCTGAAAAAACCGCTTTCCTGCAAATATTGAACCCAAAAATAGCTAACATATCGAATTCCAATTTTTATTTACTTTTTTCCAATCAGGACTTTTATATAGTGTTATTATAAACTGAAACATAATACTGATTAGAGACAGTTTAATACTGATTAAAGGACACCATTCCTCAAGAAGAATTAGAGTTGGTCTTCCACATCAACTTTTTAAGTGGATTTCTTAAAATTTGATCAACTTATAAATTCTTTCAGTAGAGCAATGGTTTTAATTATTTCTATTTTTAGAATTAAATATTACAGGAATCGTTCGTAGCCTTTCTTTCATCAAATATTTATTGCTCTCATACTATGAGGTATGCATTGTACCTGGCATTGACAAGGAGGTGAGGTGATCAGACAAAGGCCCTGCTTTTGTGACTTAAGACTCTTCTGAAGAGGAAGGCAGACATTGAACAATGATTGTGAGTGATGATGAATGCCACAAGAGGGGTAGTTTTGAGTTCTTCAGAGGTGTGATGATGTGATCAAACATGGATAGCAGGGTTTAAAGAGGCCTCCTTGAGAAAATGACATGTCAGGAGACATCTAGCTAGGTGAAAGAGAAGACTTTCCAGGAGGAGGGAACTGCAATGTAAAGGCCGTAAAGCAAGTGAGAACAGGACACTTGAGAAACTAAAAAATGTACAGTGCAGCTAGAACATAGAAAGGGAGTGCAGTGGAGATGAGGCTTGGAAGTTCAGCAATGATTTGGAAGTCATGTTAAGTGTTGCAGACATTTTTCTAAAAACTGTAGACAGCCACTGAAGAATTTTGAAAAGAGGAGTTACACATAAGACATGTTTTTAATATGCAGCTATTCTGCAATTTCAATGGATTTCACTGGAAGTGGAACGAGTGAATATGAAGAGACTGGTTAAGAGGCTATTCATGTATAATGGAGATGGAGTTTGGATACTTTTGATATTTTGGAAGCAGATCCAACAGGTTTTGTCTGTTGATTAGGTATGGAATTTGAGGAGGGGGTAGTCAAGAAGAGATCTGGAGCTCTTGTTTTGAAAAAACTGTATAGAAGGTGGCACTGAGAGAGGGAGCATTAAAGGAAGAGCAGGTTGGTGGGAGGGGTGCATGAAGATGTGAATTCAATGTTAGACATGTGTTGGGAGTGCTGGAAAGACATTAAAGTGGAGATGTTAGGTAGGCAGACAGGTACTAGATTTGGAGCTCAGAAAACATTTCTTATCTAGAAAAAAGAATCTGAGATTTGTCTCCATGCAGAGGATAATTGAGGCTCTGGAGGATGCTATCACAGGGTGTGCACAGTGAAGTGAGATAAGAGTATATGACTCTGGTCTTAAAACCTCCGCTATCTGCAGGGTTGTATAGAAAAGTATAAATCAGGAGAGGTAGCAGGGTGAGGGGGAGCATATGTGGAGGGAAATGGGAGAGTGTGACGCCAAAGAAGCCAAGAGTGGAGAAGTCTGAGAAGTGATGAGAAGCAGCTATTAAGCATAGCTGCATTGTTGGGTCAACTTAAATAAGAGCTTTAAATGTCCATTGTTTTTAGCAACATAGCAAGACGGGTTTTTCTTCTGCATGGAATCAAGATGGCATGGGTTGAAGAATGAGTGGAGATAAGGAAGGGGTGTCAGTAAGTGTGAAAGGAAGGAAGAAGGAAGGGCATTAGCTGGACAGGGATTTGGATTGAGAAAGACAGCCTTTAAGGAGTGGAGAGACTTGTACACAATTAAATGCTGATGAAAAGGAGCTAGTCTTGGAGAGATTGAATCCACAGGAAAGAGGGAGACCTCTGTGAAGATGAGAGGGGATATAAGATATATGGCATATTGAACTAATAGCCCGCTCAACAATCATTCTTTTGCCACACCATTGCCCCATTCTTCCTTGCTGGCAGAGAGCAGAAACTACCAGATAGTTGTTTTGTTTTGTTTTTAACCTCCCCTTTTAGCCAGTAAGGGCCTTATGGGAAGTAGGCGTGAACACACCTAAGATTAGATTTTCTAATAAAAAAGTCATGGAAGGAAGCACAAACTTTTTTTTTTTGCTGGATGTGGTTGTGTGCATACGATGCCTGGTACCGTTACGGCTGTGTTGCGGCCACGGTGAGTGACACTGCCAACACGCTGAGAGTGGCAGAATAGAACACGGAAAGTGCTTGTGTCTGTGACGCCACAAGTCTTCTCTTGTGGGATGGTGACTGTCGTCATTGGTTAGGCTGCTGTTACTGCTTCCTGTAATCACCACTGTTCTAAACAAGTTGAAATGGGATCCAGAGCCCAGGCAGACAGAAGAGACACCCTTTCCATTTTAACAGGAATGAGAGAGGAAAAATAATTTTGAACATAAATAAGTTTATATGTTCCAGGACATTAAACTGTTAATAAGAAAGCAGTAAGTTTTCATATAAAGGTTGGACTTTTCCCTATGAAGGGGAGGTCATTTGCTGAAGATAGGGGACAAGGTCTGAAATAATATTTATGAATGTTGCAGGGCAAGGCCTGGGGGTGGAGAGGGGGTGCGGGGGTGAGAATATAATGTGCCAGGCAGTGCTGAGGGCCAGGTGAGGCTGGTGGCCCTGAATTTGCCTGGTGTGATTTTCTCCAGTGGCTACTCAGTTCTGGAGGCACAGGCACCAAGAAAGTGGAGAAATGGAATTATCCAGTGCTGTGGACGCTAGACAGTGTGAGAAAAAACAAAGGAACATGGGGATTTAGGAGATTGGCAAGATCGAACAATGTGATGAAACATGAAATCTAAGCTGAATGAGGGTAATGAAATGTGGGCAGGAGATAATGGACACAAAAAGAGGAGCAGAGGGGAGGCAATGGCCTGCAGGGCAGGGGCAGGCAAGAGACTGGTCAGCAATATGGAATTTTAAAATGTTAAGTTTTCTGGGGGAAAATAATTGGGAATTATGGAAATTTTTGATTTCTTTGAGATTCTTGAATTTTGAAGTGTGATATTGTCAAATTTGATCAGTCAAAACATATTCCTCCCTGAATCAACACCCCCTTCTTCTTCAACAGAGTGAAACCCATTTTCTTCCTTTATTATGTGTGAAACTAGCCACGGCAAACTTTTTATACTTTTGTGTTATTTTAAATTCTTTTCATTTCAAGGTAGTGAATATACCATGGTGACCCACTCAGAGCCATGCTTAAGAACCAGGACACTCATTCCCCCTGTTGCCCAAGCTCCGTATCTAAAGGCTCAAAGCTGTGTGCTTCCCAGAGGGTTCACTAGCTGAGGGCACAAGGGCCTGGCTCCTCTGCCTCATTTTGCCTCCAAAGGACCTTTTATCTCCAGCCCTCTCCCTGGAGTCATTCTAGGCCTCTGTTACAACCGCATTTACCAATGTTGTTAACAATGTAGTTCACTCCCTAGTAAACGTCCTGCAAGTTGATCTTGTCTCAGGCTGCTCATGTGAGCCCAAATGAGACAGAACCCTGGTCGCCTGAAAGATTCATACAACGTTCCTTTCCTAACTGCTCTTTCTGCTTTCTCTCCAGTCCATCCTACAAAAATGATATCATATCCATCTTTTCCCTCAAAATTTTTTTTTAGTGTGTTCCTGCTTAAAAACCTTCACTGGATCTGTAATGCCTCCAGAAATAAAGTAAAAATTCTGTGGCCCAACATTCAAAATCCTCTACAATTTGGCTCCAACCCACTTTTCAACATTTGTTTCTTCTGCGTTCCCACCTCAGCTCTACAGGACAACCAGATTAGTTTTCTCACCGTCCTTGCCATAGCCTCATCATCTCTACCTCTGTCACGCCATGCCTCTTGCACGGAATTCTCTCCTTCTGGCCAACAAGTATTTAGTAGACCAGAGGCTGTGAAACACCAGTTGACTGCTGATTGATAGCATTTTTGTCCTCAAAAAGCTTACAGTCTTGTCGTGGGAGAGACCAAAACATTAATAGGTGACCATTATCTATGGGCTTGTACGAAATGAAAGAGCCATGTACAGGGTATTGTAGAGAGGAAGAGAGGGCCAGGAATGGCCTCCTGGAGAAGGTGGTGTCAGTCCTATTTTGAAAATGTACCTTAGTTACTGATGAAAAGTTAAGCTCCATTTTATAATCAGACCCTTAAAACAGAAGTTTGTTTATTGGTGTGTAGCAGGAAAACCATAAAGTAAGTTATATCCTGTTCTTCTCACTACCATCCCTAAATTCCAGAGAAGAAAGACTTTCCAGGAGCTATAGGTTCCAAGGCTTTATGCGCTTCTTTGATAGAAAAGAGTGGTTTCATTGCAAGGAGCTCTTGGTAGGATCTTAGATATAGCCCTGTGACCAGATCGAGAGGCCATGAAGAAGAAGGGTTTCAGCTGGTGTATCTCTCACCATTGGAAGAACCCTCATCAGAGCAGCTTAATCCACATGTTTGACCCTCCTGTGAATTCAAAAAGTTTGACTTCCTGTCATCAAAAACAGAGAAGTTGTTCACAGCGGTTCTGGGCCAAGATGGGGAACTATATCCCATTTGGCTGACCATTCATCCTCTGCCCTTCAACCTCTCGAAATCCATCAGTTCTCTTCTGTAACGGGTCCCTACGTGCTGCTGCAGGTTGAATCAACGGAGGTCCTGCAACTGTTTCCCCAAGGCAGGACCCCACACTTTCTTCATGTCTTAGCAGTGTGGTATCTTCAGATGTTTGGGTCCTGCACTTGTGCTGGAGTCCATGGACTATATCTGGTCTCATCCTCTTCTTTTTGGGCCTGCACGAGATTTTAGAAAGTCACGGGCACTGCAGTTCACCACAGCCCTCCCACTTCTAAGCTTCACTCCTTTATTTACTTGCTGGCAGCATCAAGCATGTGAGTCTGCCAGCCCTGCTGTACACACTGAGTTGGCATCAGACAGACATAAGCATACAAACAACACTGGCTGGTGTTTCACCCATTAGCTCTAGTACCAGCTTCCACCTAAGAACCTGAAAGACAATTGGTCAGGTAATGTAGCACCTCTAGAGGAAGCACACAGTTTTTCCTGGTTATTATATCCTGTGAACACTTTATTTTATGCAGTTGTTTACATTTCTGGGTTTACATCTTCTTTTCTCTTAAAGATGAAAAGCAATAACTGTACTTAACCTTCTCTCTATACCCCACAATGCCTTGTTTCTTTTGTGAAATGAATGACTTATTAGTGTCTTGAGGCCAAACTTTCCCCATTACAAAGGTTTTATTTCAATTTGCACAGGTAAAAACCCATCACAAACTGAATTCTTGATTTCTGGTCAAGTTTAGGTGTAGGTAAACACAGCTCACCTCCTCCCATAATCATAAAAATTACAACTAAATGATAGAACAACCATCACTCAGAACCATCAGAAATTGAGTCAAATGGAAGTCTGACAAGGATGGAATTGAAGAAACCACATGCATACAAACTGGTAGAAGGGGCAGAGACACAAAGACTTGGAACAAGCTGGTCCCACACGCATGTGTAGTAGATAAAAATTCCAGAGGAACATCTTAGAAGTGAGGAGTCCCAGCTCAACATCAGGTCCCCCCAGCCCTGAGTTCCAGTGCTAGGAAGATACATACCTGTAACTTTTGGCTGCAAAAACCAGTAAGGGTTGAGTCAGTGGAAAAAACTTCTGGAGTCCCAAGTAGTTCCTCTTAAAGAACCTGCATATGCACTTACTCAGCTTCACTCCTTCTGAGCTCCAGCACCAGGATAGCAGCTTGAAAGGCACCAGTGGCATACCAGGAGGAACTGAAGTATCTGGCGTCAAGGTGAGAGCTGGAGGATAGCTTTCCCCTAGGCAGAAAGGTGGGCAGAGGCCATTGTTCTTTTTCTGAACCCTCTCCACACAGAGCCACAGAGCTGGCAGGCAGGTGCTATATCTGAGACCCCATCACCTGGCTGTTGGAGTCATCATCTCCTAACACTATTTAGCCCATCCCTGGTGATTCCCTCAGGCTCCATCCTACCCAATTTATGGCCCACCCAAACTGTTAACAGTACCTTTTCCATATGAATGGCTGGTCTTGGCTTATGTTTCACAACTTCCTAAATTCTCACCAACAAGCAATAGCTGGCCTCAGTGATTTCCCAGCCCCTGCACTTCTTGCTAAGAGGTCCCAGGCAAGCACTAGCAGCTGGCAACCTAGGTTCACAGCGCAGCTGGCAACCTAGGTTCACAGCTTGGTTTTGCCTGGGAACCTCCAAGCCCAGCACAAGTAGCAGCCATCTCAGATTGTTTTGTAGTTCATGCAGGTTGGCCCCAGGCAGAACACAGGTGTGGGGAGGGAGGACTTTGGCCTGGACCACCTGGGAAATCTCAGAGCCTGTATAGCCAGTGGACAGCTACAGACCACATTGGAGCACCACCACCCTGTCCCTACACAGCTGATCCTCCACAGAGAGTGGAGATTGATGGTCAGTGCTCATTGTCAGTCCTTGCAGCTGACTGGCCTGAGTAAATCTCTCACATAGACCTACCAACAGCAAACAAGGCTCAACTACAAGAGGAGGGTGTACTCAACTCACACAAAGGGCTCACCTTGAGTATCCAGCTTGGGTGACGGGAGGCTGTGCCACTGGACCATATAGGATACCAACTATGTTAGGCCATGCTAGCAAGACAGGGAGTCATAGAAGCTCTACCTGATACATAGAAACAAACACAGGGATACTGCCAAAATGAGGAGACAAAGAAACATGGACCAAATGAAAGAATAGATCAAAATTTCAGAAAAAAAAAACTAAACAAAATGGAGATAAGCAATCTATCAGATGCAGAGTTCAAAACACTGGTTATAAGGATGCTCAATCTATTTAGTGAGGACATAAGCAGCATAGAAAAGATCTAGTGAGAGAAGAAGGATACAGTAATTGAAATAAAGAATAGTATACAGGGAATCAACAGTACAGTGGAGGAAGCTATGAATCACGTCAATGATTTGGAACACAAGGAAGCAAAAAACAAGCAATCAGAACAACAAGAAAAAGAATCCAAAAAATCCAGAATAGTATAAGCAGCCTCTGTGACAACATCAAGCAATCCAACATTCACATCATAGGGGTGCCAGAAAGAGAAGAGAAAGCAAGAAATTGTAATTCTATTTGAAAAAATAGTGAAAGAAAACTTCCCTAATTGGGTGAAGGAAATTGACATGTAGGTCCAGGAAGCACAGAGAGTCCCAAACAAGATGGATGCAAAGAGGTCCACTCCTAGACACGTCATAATTAAAATACCAAGGGTTAAAGATAAAGAGAGACTCTTAAAAAGCAGCAAGAGGAAAGCAGAGAGTTACCTCCAGGGGAGTTCCCATAAGACTGTCAGCTAATGTTTCAAAAGAAATTTTGCAGGCTAGAGGGATTGGCAAGAAATATTCAAAGTCATGAAAAGTAGAGACTTACAACCAAGATTGCTCTGCCCAGCAAAGCTATCATTTAGAATCAAAGGGCAGATAAAGAGCTTCCCAGTCAAGAACAAACTAAAGGGGTTCACCACCACCAAAACATTATTATATGAAATGTTAAATTAAAGGGACTTATTTAAGAAAAAGATCAAAACTATGTACAATAAAATGCCAATAAATACATATCTATCAAAAATGAAAATTTAAAAACAAACACACAAAAAGAACAGGGACACAATCATCATAGTTGCTAGAAGAGAGAGGAGTTTGGGGGACTGGGTGAAGAGGTGAGGGGATTAAGGAGCACAAATAGTTAGTTACAGAATAGCCATGGGGATGTAAAGTACAGTGTAGGAAATGGAGTAGAGTAAGGACTTACACACATGACCAACATATATGAACAAAGGTGTGAGGATTGCCTGAGAGAGTAGGGAGTACCAGGTGGAGAGGAGCAAAGGGGGAAAAATTAAACAACTGTAATAGCACAATCAATAAAATATAACTAAAAAAAACCCCAAACTGATTTCTTAACTCTGCTCACTCAAATAGATTTCAATGTTCCTAAGAAGCTGAACTATTCAGTGCCAAATCATCACCATTGCTTGAAAAATAAATAAATGGGCATTTCTTACTGAAGCTGGCTTGGTAATATCACCTTGAAATATACAGTTGTACATCATGCCTAAAAAAAAAAAAAAAAAGACAGCCTTGGCTAGGTTCCTCAATTGATTAGAGCATCACACACCAAGGCTGTGGTTTCGAGCCCCACTCACGGCACATACAAGAATCAACCACTGAATGCATAAATAAGTGGAACAACAAATCTCTCTCTCTCTCTCTCAAATCAATTTTTTTACAGAAACATTCCTTTAAAAAAAGACTTCTTTGTTCTGTAGTTTACACCTGTTTACCACTAGAGTAGGGTGCATGATTTACATATTGCAAAGACATTTTATATTAAAAACCTGTAAAGGAAAAATAATACTCTCTGTTCTTGCTTTCCTCGTGAGTGAAGGAGTAAAGAGTGTAAAAAAATAAATTGATTATACAAAGCATAATCACTCACCTATTGAACAGTAAGAGAACAGTTTAGATCCTACATCAGGCTTATGGATGCATATAAAACGTAAAAAGGAGAGAAGGAACATGTGAATATGTTCTCGGCTTCACTCACAACTACTGAGTTTTCATAAGTAAAGATGGGATGGTGTGCCTCTCTGGCTTCTCCTATAGATCCAGGTGACAAATCAGAAATGGCAATCACTCCATTGGCAAGACTGCAGTAGCTTAGGAGTTAAGCCCATGAACTCTTAGAGTCAGCCTGCCTCATGTATGCAGTACACAGCCTGATTCATGTATGCATCCAACACTTAAACTAGCTGCATGACCTTGCGCAAATTTCTTCACCTTTGAGAGTTCGGTTGCATCACTCCTAAATTGGGATACTGGTAGAATTTACCTTTTAAATCTATTGTGATGATTAAATAGGGACTTTTATATGTGCTTAGCAAGTGGTTGACACATAGTACAGTTGACCCTTAAACAATACGGGGTCAGGGGTTCCAAACCTTCCCCATGCGGTCAGAAATCTGCACATAACTTCTGACTCCCCCAAAACTTAAGTGTAGTCGTCCCTCTGTATCTATGGGCTTTGGTTCCAGGACTCCTGTGGACACCCCAATCCACAGATGATCAAGTCCCTTATATAAAACGACATAGAACAATGCATACAGTTCACATCAGCAGACTTCCAATCATGAATCAAAAATACTGTCTGATCTGCTGTTGATTGAATCTACTGATAAGGAGACCCAACTGAGTATTTATTGAAAAAAACATGCCTATAAACAGATGCATGCAGTTTAAGCTCATGCTGTCAGTCGATTGTAATTAACTGCTCTACAAATGTTAGCTATTATTTCTGTCTGCCTGCTACAGTCACGCTTAAATGCACCTACATACCTTCAGGATTCAGAGCATCTGGCTCAGCAAGATCATTTCTTCATTTACTCACTGGACAAATATTTACTAAAAAAGGCACTAGTGGCAGCTGAGGATGTAAACAAAAGCAATAGACATTTTTCCTGCCTTGAAGATTACATACGGACGGATATAAAACATTAAAAACTAATTGGCCAATTACTCATGTAATTGCCAGCATGATGAATGCTTTGAGGAGAAAGTACAAGACATTATTAGAGTTAGTACTGGCAGATATGACTTAGCTGGAGGACTGAAACAGGGGGCTCCAGAGGGAGAGCAGCCTACCTGCAGGCAGTAATGTGAGGTGAGTGTGAGTATGAGTTAACTAGAGGATGAGGGGTAGGATGGGGGGAATTAATGTTCCAGGCAAAAGGTAAATTACATATGGAACAAAAATAATCCTCCAATCTGAGTGGCGGGTTGCCAATACAGGAAAGGGTTATTTCTCATTCACTCCACACACTAATACCAGTCAGAGGTGTAAGGAGGTGTTGGTGCAAGAACTCTTGGGTTTTCCCATCCAGTGGCTCTTATTTTTCTTGACACCCCATAGATCTCCATTAGATCCTCTACATGCACCCAATAAGCCAATTTCAATGTCTAAAGATCATCTGAAAATCTTCTAAAAAACACATATTCTGATTCAAATAAAGTCTGCAGTAGGACCTGAGATTCTGCATTCGTATCAGGCTTTCTGGTGATGTTGATAACTACTGGTTTCTAGGGTCCTGTCTGATTAGCAAGGGCAGGGAGAGCCTCTTAGATGTTTTAGGGACCAGGCATGAAGGGACACACATTATTTTTGCTTTCATTTCATTGCACAAAACTTGGACACATGGCCCATACAGGTTTAGGGAGCTGGAAAACCTAGTCTGACAATGTGCTCGGGAAGAGATACACCCACCCCTCACCAAAGTTTGCTTAAAACCTACACAATCTCTGCCACAGATGGTAAGAAACCCCAGGTTTACGGCAGATCACCACTGTATAAAACCTGGAGATGAGACAGGATGGCATGTTTGAGGGACTTAAGGAGTCCAGTGTGACTAGAACCTAGGAAGGGAAAGATCAAGTGCCAAGGAGGCCTGGACAGGTGGGTAGGCAAGGATGAGAGAATGCAAGACCTGGGAGATGCTGTTCAGGATTTTGGACAGTGGACAGTCATTGAAGTGTGTTAAATATGAACGTGACATGATCGCACTTGTGATTAAAAATTTCACCTTGATTGCAGAGCGAACAGCAATCAAGGGGAATGTGTATACAAAGAAAGCATTCGGAAACTATTGCTGTTGTCCCAATAAGAAATGACGGGATTTTAGGTAAGGTGACAACTTGACTACTGTAGCCCATCTCTCTGCATCTTTTTGAACTAATACTCTTTTAAAAAATCTTTTATTTGAGACAGAGAGAGAGAGAGACAGAGAGAGAGAGAGAGAGAGAGAGAGAGAGAGAGAGAGAGAGAGAGAGAGAGAGAGAGAGAGAGAGAGAGAGAGGGAGAGAGAGAGAGAGAGGAGAGGCATCTACTTGTCACTCCCCTCATCCATGCATTCCAGGTTGGTTCCTGTATATGCCTGAGCAGGGATCAAACACACCACCCTGGCTCATCAGGCCAATGTTCTAACCAACTGAGCTCCCTGGCTAAGGCCTGAACTTACTCTTAAATCATTCCATTCACACTCACTGTACTTGCAGTCTTTGTTAAATAACATTTATTCATTGTCTGTTGTACATAAGATTCTATCAGACATCAAAGATATATGAGACTTCATCTTAGTTTTCTAGGACAGTGATGTCTGATTGAACTTTCAACAATAAATGATTTTGTTGTACAGTCCAGCTTCCATTGGTCGTGGAGGCACTCTGACAGCGACAGCCCCCGGGATGGCTCCAAAGGCTGTTTTCACCCTCTAAAAGTGAGGGAAATGTTCTGTATCTGCTCTGTTCCATGTGAGCTGCTCACCATATGTGGCTATTGAGCATTTGAAATGTAGCTAGTGCAACTGAGGAACCAAATTTCTATTTTATTTCATTTTAATTCATTTAAATTTAATTAATTTACTAGCTATATATAGCTGGTATCTACTTTTTTTGGGTGACAAGGAAAGGGATTATTTATTTAAAAAGTTATACAGAGTTAAAGTAATGACTTAATGTCTTCATTAAAAATACTAAAGTCCTTTAGAATACCCACAGACACACACAGTCCTTCCTTCTCCCTCGGCCCAGCCCAGGATACCATATCTCAGGAAAAGAAGTAGACGTCCACAGCTCAGTTTCCTGGCACCATCAGCTGTGTTGCCGCCATGATCTCCAGTTAATCCAAAACCATGTGGCACCTTCTCATGGCTCACCAGCAAGAGTCCTTTCACCCCTTTCCTTCCAGGCAAAGTCTCTCCTGCTTCCTAAGCCACGTGGCAAAAAGGGAACACCCTAAAGCTGCATGGTCCCGACTTTCGCCAAAGCCAGGTGCTCCCAAAAGACCTCTACCTTTTTTTTTTTTTTTAGACAGAGAGAGACAGGAAGGGAGACACAGAGAGTAACATTGACTTGTTCCCCTTATTCTGCATCACTGATTGAGTCTTGTATGTGCCCTGACCACAGATTGAACCCGCAACCTTGGCATATGGGGATGATGTTCTAACCAACTGAACTACCTGGCCAAGGCCTAGTATTTGTCACTTCGGATAACACAGCTTCAGGAGTGGTAATAAAATATTTACATGAGAGGATAACCAACAATACATGACAGTATATGATCAAAACCAAATATGTCACATGGCATAGTATAAACTATGCTACATGCAATTAAGAAACTGACACAGTGTTGCAGAGGTGCCCAACCCACAGCCCACGATAGTTATGAATGTGGCCCAACACAAAATCATAAATTATGTATAAACTTTTGTTTTTGCTCATCACCTTTTGTTAGTATTTGTGTATTTAATGTGCAGCCCTAGACAACTCTTCTTCCAGTGTGGCCTGGAGATGCTAAAAGGTTGGACATCCCTGGTAGGGCATAGCCTCTGGAGTTCTAAACCTGGTCAAATGATTTATTACTTGTTGTTTAACTTTTTAAGCTTCATTAAAATGTAGCTAGTAGCAACACTGACATCATGGATTATTTTAAGAATGAAATGGTACCATGTATGTAGTATAGACACCTGGTGTTTCTGTCAGTGTTCACATCTCCACCTGTGATTGCAGCATGTCAGTCTTCCCTGGGGTAGTCCCTCTATGTCTATGTGGTCTGGGTGCCGCCGCCGTCATCTCTGTCCTCTACAGGTAAGCGTAAGACCAGAGCTTGTCAACCAATTTTTTCTGACCACCATGACCATTTAAGAAGGTTCCTTCACTCAAACCAGGCTGGTGACACTCAATTTCAGGATTTTTGTGGGAATTAGTAGAAAAGAACTATTCTTCATTTGAGTTGCTAAGAGAATAGTGAAAGCTGGGTCTGCTGTTGGCTATCTTGTCAACTAATGGAAAGCATCTGTCTATATAAAGCAACACAGGATAGAATAGCCTTCAGACAAAGTTTATCCTGATGATATTGCAGAGCTCCTGGATCCAGCCATGCCTGAAACATCTATCTCTGGTATATTCCAATTCAGTGAACTAATAAATTCCCTTGTTTCCTTTGGTCCCTTTGAATTGTTTTTTTTAAGAAATATTTTAAGCATTATAAGTCTGTAGTATAATGCCTAGCACACAAATGTTCAATAAGCATCAGGTGTCAGGGGGAAGAAGGTGGGTAGAAGTCGAAGAGGGTATGGGGGAATAAAAGTAAACAAACAAAAACAGGAAAAAATGAAGCATCAGGTGCTGTTTTTCCTTCAGTAGACTTCCTTGACCTGAGTAGTCAGGTAAACCTTCACGGATGAAGCATGCATGGGATTTGGACAGATGGAGTGGAAGAGAGTGAAGAAGAAATTGCAGTTAAGTATACCAGTTAGGCGGCTACCGAAATAATCAAGGAGTGAATGATAAGGAGTTAAACTAGAGGGGTGGCAGTGAGAATAGGAGTGGGATTTGAAATTAAGACATCATGGCATAATTCATTGGTGCTTCATGCATTCATTTATTTAATAAACATCTGATGAACAGCTATGTGCTCAGCACCACACTAAGCACTGGAAGGACAGAAGTGAATGGTACAGATCTTGGTTTCCAACCTACCACTTCTCTGCTAACAACCTTGCTTTTGTTGGTGCTCTTCCAACTGGCCTTGTCCTTCAGGAGAGATTGCTGAGTCCCTTCCCACCTCAAGAGGGTGAACTTTAACTAATTATAGTGCTTTTACTCCCCTCACCAAATAATATCTTTAGGCAGAGCATGTGATACAATTCCAGTGCATGAGAAGTGAAGAGAATCCTGTTGAAAACTTCTGGAAAAGCCATACTGCGGGGATGTTCCTAATTCTGCTTCTGAATGTTGTCACTTATAGACACATCTAGAACTGTTGTAGCTATGAGAGGAACCAGCCCAAACGGAAAAGTCAACGTGACTGAAAGATGTCAGGAAACTGGGTCCTTGGTGGTGCATTTGAACTGCTCCATTAACTAATCCTGGGAGCACCACCTGAGGGCTTTGTGTTGTGTGGAATAATGCATGCGATTGTTTAAGTCACTTTGTTTTCCTGTTAATTGCAGCTAAAAGCATCCTCATTGTCTGGTTGATACAGTGGGTAGGACATGGTCTGTGCCTTTGTGGAGACAGACACATGGGCACATAACTAGAATTCAATGAATAAATATGATGAGTCCTGGAATCAATGGTCAGACAGAAAGCCATGAAGGTGTCAGGCCAGAGGCGTGAGTTCTGCAAGAGTTTGGGAGGTGAGAGGGCTGTGGAGAAAGAATCATTCAACTGAAGTCTTAGAAGCCCTGTGGACATTTTCTAAGCAGAAAGTGATGAGCCTTCCTTCAGTGTAAGCAAACAGGTGTTTGAGCGCATGATGTAGTTCAGAAACAAGAAGTGTGTATATGCAGTATAGCTGGAGGAAGTGGCAGAATGCAGGGGCATGAGGCCAAAAGTTAAACTAGAGCCAGATTATATGGGATTTGAACATCATCCTCTGGGAAATAGAAACTAATAAAGGTTTGTAAGAATGGGAGCTCAAGTTCAAAATTTTCTACCTGACAAAAATCTATTGTAATCGTTTGGGTGAGAAACATTAAGGGCCTAAACTACAGATGAGGGTGAAGAGAGGTTTCAAGGGAACCAAAACCCCAATTTTTGGAAAGTAAACTGGAATCCTGCCAGAGAAGGTTATTAGTATAGTAGGTTTTATACCCCTTTTTCACCACTAGAAGAAGATAGTGGTGCGAACAGAAATATCTAGTCTAGCCAGTTTCAGCAGAAAAATGATTTGCTAAAGGTCATTTGCTCACAACCTCTCTGGAGGACAAGTCTGGGCAGTTTTGAAAGCTGGCATTCTGTAACAGTGGGAAATTGTAACCCACCCCACCATGATTTTCACATTGTTTCTGTAAATGCTGACTGTGACTGATTTGTAGCTTGTAGACATACAGCATGCTTGTATAAGAATACTAGAAACTAACTTCAGAAGAAACAGACTCTGACCTTCAATCCACCTGAAAGAGATCTCTTGACCTTCAATCTAAAACTAGGACGAGAAAAACCAGGATGAATGGCACACACACCGGACCACTGCTCGGCCAGTGTTGAGGTCCTCACTGGAATGGACTGTGCTAGTTGCACGTAGAGAACTTTTCTGTCCCCACCCCGTGATCTCTTTGTTCTGCTTTTTCTCTCCCTCCTTGTAAAAACCTCTGCCTGCACAGAGATGTTGAGACAGGCTTTGAAATAAGAGTCCCCTGTCTTCTCATGATGCCAGCACTTGAATAAAACACTTTCCTTTTCACCAGCACCTGTCTTCCAAATTGGGCTTTCATTGCAGCAGACAGCCAGACCTACATTCAGTTACAATTCCACACAGAAACTATAACAGAAGTTCTGTGCAGTGTTTGCTTCTTCTCTCCTCTCTTCTCCTCTCCTCCCCTCCCCTCCCCTCCCCTCCC
>PVIA01014750.1:0-25642 GCA_004024845.1 Tonatia bakeri | reverse complement strand
TCAGAAGGATGGGGCTACTGGGTCCCCTACTTGGGGTCATGCTCTCAGGTGTTCAGTGACAGGAAAGTAGCCTGCACTCCAGAGCCAAACCACTCAGTCTCTCCTAGAGTCTCCAACTCTAGTTTACCCAGGAGGGGCATGCCACAGGTTTAGGATGGATGCAGCTAGCTGTCCCCTCTGCAGGAACCAGCTCAGCTTGGCAAAGCCACTGGGCTCTGAAGGACAGATCAAAATCGTCTCTTGTGGAGGGTGATGCTGACCAAGCCTGCATTATTTGGCTAAGCACTTTCTCCTGACCCAGACAGTTGCCCCCAACAGACTTAGTATCTCAGCTCTGAGCAGCTCTCCCCTCTTCCTGTGGAACTGGGCTAAGCACAGTAGCATATCTGGGACTTGGAAGGGCAGATCCAAACAGGCAAGCACTTCTTCTTGACAGGGTAGCACAGGATGAGCCTGTAGGGGAGATAGGAGTGGCCCTCTTGTAATGTAACTACACTTTCCAGCTCCCACTTGTTTGATTCTTGGACAAAATCTTCCTCAGGAGACATACCCTCCAATTCCCAGCTCTGAATGTCACTCTGATTCCTCTGTACAGCTGAACTTAGCAGGACGAGGCTGGCCAAATGATTCAACAGGTGGGGTCAGGGGCACTGGATGTGCACTTGAGGTGGGGGAGATTGGTTCCCTTTACAAAGCCACAGAGTTCCGTCACTGAGTCTCTGCTAAGAATCTCCCTGGAAAAAGAAGGGCCCAAATGTCACTGATGGCTGTAGCCAGAAGATCCTTCCTTAGGACCCCAGCACAGCAGAGTGGCCTTGCCAGCAGACAGGGACCAGGCAGCACTCCCAAGGCTGTAACAGCAGGTGTGCTCTTCCCTGGGAAGGTGGCGTCTGGGTCTGTAGCAGACTCACTTGTCCCCCATGTGCACTAAATCCCCACTGAGTTTCACCATCAATGCTGTGTAGTCTCCTCTTCACTGTCACTTTGGGTTGGGGATTCCTGCAAGGGGTTGAGACCCCATGCCCCTGGGGATGAAGTTTTTGGTTACCTATCTCTTTATTGAAGTTCTCACTGAGGTCCTTGGGCATCCTTATCACCAGAGTTTTGAACTCTGCATCTGGAAGATTGCTTGTCTCCATTTTGTTTAGTTCCTTTTTTGGTGTTCTGTACTTTCATTTGGGACATGTTTTTTTGACTCCTTATTTTAGCTGTCTCAGTTTGTTTCTATATATTAGGCAGGACTTGTGTATCTCCCAGTTTTGGTAGGGTGGCCTTATGTAGCAGGTGACCTGTGGGGCTAAGTGGCACATTCTTTCTATTTACCTCAGTCAGGTGCTCAAGGTGTGTCCCTGTGTGGATTATATGTGCCCTCCTGTTGTAGCTGAGGCTTGTTTGCTGTTGGCAAATCAATGGGAGGGAATTGACCCTCAGGCTGATTGGTTTTGAGGACCGCCATGACTATTGTGGAGGAGGTATTGTGTAAAGGCCCATTACACTGTGGAGCAGGATTCACTTTAGTGGGACTCTAGTGCCTGCCCTTTCTGCTTTTTGAGTGTGTTGTTTGTGGAAGTGGTGCTCTGGTGTGCTGTGGAGTTGGGCACTGGATATGTTGATTTTGGGGCCTCTTGGGAGGTGCAGGCCAAGGACAGCCACCACCTGTGTCTTGCTTGGGGTCACTGGTATGACCTATAAAGTGATTTGTAGGTGGTTGCCCCCTGTGCTGGGCATGGTGGTGCCTGAGAGAAGCCAAGCTGTGCATGCTGGCTGCCACTAGTGCCAAGTTTGGGCCCACTTCACAAGGGGTATAGGGCACATTGAGGCCAAATTCTGCATGTTTCGGGTTTGTGAACATTTGAGAGATTTTAGGAAAGTCTGTTCATGAAGCAAAACAGGCTATTTGCATGGCAAAGCCACTGTTCGTGTCTTGGTTCTGCCCACAGGTTGGGTGGGGTGGGGTCTTGGGGAATCACTAGGGCAGAGTGAATGGTGAATGGTGTTCTCCAGAAGACTCAGATGTGGTACCTACTTGCACCTGCAGGGGGGGAGCTCAGCAAAGGAACAGTGGCCTCTGCCAGGGCTTCTAAAGTGAATTTCAAAGGGAGAATGGTTAATACTAATTTTTATGACATGTGATAGGAATTAATTTTTCCTTTAATCCTGCTAAAATTTCTTCGTATCTTTTGCTCCTGCCCGTGATAAATCATAGTTTGTATATAGATGTAGCCAGGTCTGATGTAATAAGGAATTTCCCTCCTGTTGTTTTTTACTGAAATTGTGCATACTAAAAGAAGTCACTAGTTCTCTTTTAATCTTTCTTTCTAGAATGAGAAATTTCCTATAAACTTGTAGTTTACTGTGGACTTGACCAGTTAAACTTTCTCTTACATGTGGATAAGAAAAGGAGTTTTTAAAGATTTTCAGAAACCATGAAAATAATTAAGGATTAAAGAATTTAACTAAATGATTATAAGGCATTAACATAAATATTATAAATGTGATGATGCAATGAGCTCTTAAACCTCTTATTTACAAAGCTGACTGTAGCCATCTGGTCACACTGGCTGAATTTCTTTGAAAAAAATCTTGTACATGCCATTAAAAAGTTAAGAATGAGATGAAAATCTAATTAATACACTAGAAAATCATCAAATACTAACTTAAACACTTTTACCTTTTAACACAATTTTACTTTTTAAAATCTTTCATCTTCACTCTTGGGTCAAATTACTTTTCTATCAAATAATCAGGAGATGGGACACAGACGGGGTGGGGCACGATGCCCACTACCTACAAATTTTCACAGATGGAGTGGCTTTACCCACCACTGTGGTCTACCCACTAATTCTGACAACACAGCCATCTCATTTCATCAATTGAGAAATTCCAGGAGGTTTACATATCAGCTTGTGTGGTCTTAAGTTTGGTTATGAACCTGCCTCACATTTGATACTAAGGTCTATCCTTTCTTTAAAAAAAAATGTTTTGTTTATTTATTTTTAGAGAGAGGAGGAGAAACATCCCACAGCCCAGGCATCAGGCATGTACCCTGTCTGGGCATTGATCCTGTGACCTTTTGGTTCCCAGGCTGGTGCTCAGTCCACTGACCTACACCAGCCAGAGCAAGGTCTATCCTTTCTTGAGGAGAGTCTCAGTAGTGGAAATTACTGTTCCCTAAACGTGAGCCCACTGTGGCTGAAACAGAGTGTTTGTTTAGGAAACCAACAGGAATGTGTGTTCGGAGGTAGGAAAGCTCTGTATTTATCCTATGTGGAGGTTGACAGAACCCACCAATACTAGGACAAATAATTTTTAAAAAGAATAACTTGGTACCCTGAAAAGCTGAGACAGAAAGGCTTGAAAGGTTTCTGACGTTTGATTCCAGGTGATTAAATATCAAAAAAGGAACAAGCTTAGAGGAAGACATTTATTATATTTTAAATTCCTGGAGACACAGCTGCTTCTCATATGTTTGGAACAACTTTCAGTGAATATATTTATGATACAAATAGTAAAAGCTGAGTATGTAAGGAATGGATGAATGAATGAATGAGTGAGTGAATGAATGAATGAACAAAAGAAAGAAACTTACTGTTGCAGGAGAAACTCCATGGTAAATGCCTTGCGTTTTTATTATTTTTAACTGTCATTGTGGCAGCATTTTATGGTTTATTATATGCTGCTGCTAGATTGTTTTTTTCATCTCTCTGAAAATATGTATTTTTGTCTCCATTTAACTAAAGAAAACAGGGAAGATCAGAGACTATTTCCAGTGTTACTCATTTACCCAACAGACGAACCAGCAGTTGAATTCCTTACAAGTGATTTGTTAGAAACACATGAAAAGAGTTCAAGAAAGGGATTGTGCAGATGTCATACATAAACAGCAAGACAGTGTAAGAGTTTAACAGAATGAAGACACGACAGAAAAAGCAAAAGGGCAAGAAACCAATTTCAGAGAGTAAAGGAAAGAGAAGTAAGGGAACTGTTCCAAGTATGAGTAACGATTGGGTTAAGTCCCCTGAGGTTCGTGGACATCAGAGAGGATATTTCTCTCACAAAAAAAAGACTGGATTCTCTTGTTAGCCTAAGGTGATCAAGGAAATTTATGGCCTGAATAACTGAGAAGTCAGGGTCACTCAGGCTTTAACTAGAGTTTAAATTGGACTCTTCTGTGGATCTGTTGTCTCTGCCTTTTTAAAACAGTTTGTGTTTGTTGTTGTTTTCAGCTTTATTGAGGTATGATTGAAGAATGAAAATGTATATATTTAAAGTCTACAACTCAATGTTTAATTTATGTGTGTGTTGTGAAGTGATCATGCAATCAAGTTAACGAGCATGCCCATTACCTCACACAGTTACTTGTTTTAGTCGTTCTTGTGTTGAGAACTCTTAAGATCTACCCTCGTAACAGATTTCAAGTATATAATTTCTCTGCCTTCTTACATGTATAATTTCATCCTCAGCTTGCTTCTCTGGTGTTGAAAAATAGCTTTAATTGTTTCGAGCTTTATACCTCACACCATAACATCCAGGACAAGAAGGAGCATCTCTTTTCCCTACGATCATACACAACTGTCAGGCTTCATGTGAACCTTAGACCAGATTCCTAGCCCTGAACCATTACTCTGAGCTAGGATAAGTGGGATCTCTATGATGATTTGGCTTAAATTATAGGTTACCAGTCCACCCTTTAGCCTACCACATTGTCAAAGGATGCCTTTTCATATTTGCCTTAGGCCAATCAGGCTCAAAGTACAGATGAGGGTGGCGTCAACCTACCCTAAACCACATGGCTGGTATGCACGGGTGACAAGGTAGATGGGAATCTCGAGAAGCAACCAACCAGCCTAATTCAGGTAGGAAGACTGCAGCAGTCCCACAGTGTGCTCTCCCTCATCCCACTCTTTTTACCTTTTCCCGCTCTTCCATCTCACTTTATTTTATAAAAATTTCCACATATGCAGCTGTTGCCACCTGCACTAGCTTCATATGGATGTTCTCGCCCTCATCCCCCTCTCTCAGCTCTCTACACAAATGCAAGTCAAGTCCCTTTCCCCTAATTCAACCCAAATTAAGTAGCTGTACTAAGAAAGTAAGATGATGCAACAATGAAAACAGTTAACTTGTGGAATCAAATGAGGAAGGCAAAATTTTCAAGCTCAGAAGACAGTGATGATCTTTCTCTCCCCCATTACTTTATGCTCAATATGTCCCTGATGCATAGCAAGCGCTTAAGAATTATTTTTGAAATTATTGAATTCTGAAGTAATTGAAGTCCAGTCATGGATATCTCAGCTTACACTGCCATTTGTGCTGAGCTTGAACAAGGTGACGCTCTGCCTTATTGTTTCAGTTCTTGCACTATAACTAAGTGTCCTTTTCTTGGAGTATTTAGTGCCCCATTTTTCACATTGTTGTGCTCTTTATTGGTAATTTTGATGTTTAAAATATCCCAGAAGCATAGGGCTAATGAGCTGTCTAGTGTTGCTAAGCACAAATAGACTGTAGTTTGCCTTACACAGGAAATGCATGTGTAGATAAGCTTTGTTCAGACATGAGTTAATGTTGTTGGCCATGAGTTCAGTGTTAATAAATAAGCAATGCATTAAATCCAGAAAAAAGAAGAGGGGAGTTGTAGATAGACACCCTGTGGCTCCTCACACAACCAAAACAAGGACAGCAACAAATTTAAAAACAAAAGGCAACCAGAAATGGCACAAATCGAACTGTACGGAAATCCACCAACCAAGGAGTTAAAGAAGAAACATTCATCCAGAGTGGTAGGAGAGGCAGAGAGGACTCACGGCAAGGCAGCAGCTGGAAGACTGGGGCAGGCAAGGCGGTAGCTGAAGGACCAGGTGAGGTGGTGGCTTGCAGACTGGGCAGTCCCACATTCGTGTGCAGATAAACTGGGAGGAACAACTAGGGAGCAAGACAGACCACACAACCCAGGGTTCCAGCGAGGGGAAATAAAGCCTCAAAGTGTCTGACTGAAAACACCTGTGGGGGTTGAGGTGGCAGCAGGAAAAACTCCCAGCATGACAAGAAAGTTCACTGGAGAGATCCAAAGGGTCCTGGAAAGTACACAAGCTTACCCACCTGGGAATAAGGACAAGAAGGGCCCAATTTGTTTATGGGTAGTAGGCCAAGTGACTGAAATCTGGCAGAGAATGGACCAAGAGGCACTGTTCCCTCTTGGACGCCTCCCCCACATACAGTGTTACAACGTAGCTATGTGGATTACCCCACCCTGGTGAATACCTAAGGGTCCGCCCATTATTACATAACAGGCATGCCAAGACCAAAAAAAAAAAAAAAAAGGCCCAAATGAAAGAACAGTTCAAAGCTCCAGAAAACATACAACTAAGCGATGAGGAGAGAGCCAACCAATCAGATGCACAGTTCGAAATAATGGTCATCAGGAAACTCCAGGAACTCATTGGGTACTTCAGCAGCATAAAAAAGACCCAGGCCGCAATGTAGGTCATATTATGTGAAATAAAGAAAAATCTACAGGGAACCAACAATGATGAGGAGGAATATTCAACCAGAACAGAATGAAGAAACAAGAATTTAAAAAAATGAGGAGAGGCTTAGGAACCTCCAGGACAACTTTAAACGTTCCAACATCTGAATCATAGGGGTGCTGGAAGGAGAAGATGAAGCCCAAGAAATTGAAAACTTATTTAAAAAAATAATGAAGGAGAACTTCCCCAATCTGGCAAAGGAAATAGACTTTCAGGAAGTCCAGGAAGCTGAGAGTCCCAAAGAAGTTTGACCCAAGGAAGAACACAGCAAGGCACATCATAATTATAATATGATTAAAGATTGAAGATAAGGAGAGAATCTTAAAAGTAGCAAGAGAGAAGGAGACAGTTATCTACAAAGGAGTTCCCATCAGACTGTCAGCTAATTTCTCAAAAGAGACCTTACAGGAAACAAGGGGTAGAAAGAAGTATGTAGGCAACAAGGACCTACATCCAAGATTACTCTACCCAGGAAAGCTTTCATTTCTAATAGAGGGACAGATAAAGTGCTTCCCAGATAAGGTCAAGTTCAAGGACTTCATCTTCACCCAGCCCTTATTATATGAAATGTTAAAGGGACTCATCTAAGAAAAAGAAGATCAAAATTACGAACACTAAAATGACAACAAACTCACAGCTATTAACAACAGAACCTAAAAAAAACCCCACAAACAACTAGAACAGGAAGAGAATCACAGAAATGGAGATCACTTGGAGGTTTATCAGGGGAGGATCGGAGTGGGAGAGAGGGGGGAAAGGTACAGAGAATAAGTAGCGTAAATGATAGGTCGAAAATAGACAGGGAGAGGTTAAGAGTAGTATAGGAAATGCAGAAGACAAAGAAGTTATATGTACGACCCATGGACATGAACTAAAGGGGGGGAATGAGGGTGGGAGAGGGTGTGCAGGGTGGAGGGGAATAAAGTAGGGGAAATGGAACACCTATAATAGCATAATCAATAAGATATATTTGAAAAAATAAAAAGAAGAGGCATTTGCTGATCTATATGTGTAGCGGCCCACACTGTTCTAAAATAACATTTATAATGCTCTAATGAAGGTAGGGTGGAGAAGGAGCAAGATTTGTGAATTTACCATATAATTGTTATGGGAGACACTCCCAGGAACTTGGTTCTTCTCATAGACACAGTAAAGAATTACAGGCCATGTGGGCAGGGGAGGGTTGTCAAGGAACATGTATAAAGGGCACATGGAGAAAGCCAAAGCAGGTAGGATCGAAGGTGGAAGGTGGGGATGAGTGGGGTAGGGGGAGTGGTCAGGGGAAAATGGAGACAACTGTACTTGAACAACAATAAAAAAATTTTAAAAAGGTTTACAGGCCAGCGAGCCTACCACCAGCATGCAAGCAAAGTTTATTAATGCAAAGTTCTAATAGGAAAGCAAAGTAAGGGTTCAAAGTCCAGGCCTGGTGGCTAGAAGAGGTGGCCTGGGTCCTCCAGGTGGCAACAGAGTCACAAGGCCAAGAGAAGAGAGTGAGTCCTTTGTTCTGAGGACTTACATAGCTGATGGGGCAAGGGGGAAGAAGTTACATTTTGATTAGCAGGTAAAGGTGGTGCTGGTATCCCCTGGAGAAATGTGACTCCCCAATGTTTCTACAGTTGTAAGAATGGTTAGAGGCCAAATTTTGTGTCTCCTCAGGGATTCAGAGAAGTCACTGAGGAACTAGTAAAGTGTGAAGACTTTTAACAGAAAGCATAAAATGTCTCAACTAAAAGGTATGGGTGGGGGTCTGTTAGCTGAATCCTCATCTTGCTCCAGACTCTATTTGTTCATTTTGCAGACATGGTGGAAGGCAGGCCGTTAAAGAAAGTTGTTTTATGGGTGTTTTCCTTTGGGCGCCGAGGACCCCTCCCTTTCTACCTTGCAGGCCTTGGGATGAATACACAGCCTCAAGGTTCCCCTTTCCCAGCCAGTGGAGAGATACACACAGACTTTCCAGGGTTCCTTCCTCCTACACTGTCATAGTTTCACTTGTTGTTTGGGAGTCCTGGCAGCCTTTTTGGACCAGGCTCAGGACTGTGGGCTTTTGCTTTTAGCCGCCTGTATTAAGTGTTTGTTAGATTGGGATGGTGAGGGCCCTGCCTTTATTTCCCCTCTGGTCGCTCATTCCACCATGACATTCCCCCTCAAGTGATAGGAACCCAAATCTTTGGGGCCTTTGGGCTCAGGGCTACTGGGTTAGTGGGTGAGACATGTCTGCCCCTCCTCCCTGCCTTGGTTTGCTCTCTATCCTACCTAACATAATCATCTTTTTCTTTCTTTAATAAAAGCATAATAGACAGCACAGCTGTGTGGCTAAAAGTCAAAAATACTTGTAATTGCATCACCCAGGTTCAGGAAGATATTAAGCACTCTTGGCTGGTGCTTTATTATTTAAAAAATACTACATATCGTTCTGGCCAGTGTGGTTCAGTTGGTTGGGCGTCATCCCACACAGCTAAAGGTCGCCAATTCCATTCCCTGTCAGGGCACATGCCTGGGTTGCAGGTTTGGTCCTTGTTGGAACTCATACAACAGAAAACTGATTGGTATTTCTCTCACATCAATATTTCTCTCCTCTCTTCCCCACCCCAAAATACGTAAATAAAATGTTTTAAATACTATATATAATAAATAAATTATTTGAAGTTATATATCCATTAAAGAAGGTGTCTTTAAAGAGCAACACACATAAAACACAGCTGTTTATTCATTAGTTGACAGAAATGATCTGACCAGAGAGTCACAGGAACTCTGTATTTTCCCGAGGAGCAATGGATTAACATTTAGTAACTTAGAGTTTGCTGTGTCTTCAACACAACAGCCATAAGTAGTAAGAACGTACTGTGTGTACAGTCCTTGCTTTGGTCTCACTTCAGTCCTGACTGTCAACACTCTGTTCTCTTTTCCTGACCATCTTCTGTTTGCTTCTGTGACACGCTTGCACTGCTGCCTCTCAGACTGCACCTTTGTCAGTGCCTCTCAGATTTTAATGTACCTAATGAATCCCTCGCTGATTTTGCTAAAGTGCAGTTATGATTCAGGAAGTCTGAGGTGAGGTCCAAGAGTATAGATTTCTATAAGCTCCAAAGTGGTAACTCTGCTGTTTGTCCCTGAACCACACTAAATAGCAAGGACGATATCCTGCCTTTCTCTTTTTGTTTAAGGTACTTGGAACAACAATTGCACAAAAATAGATTTCTACAGTTGTAAGAATGATTAGAGGCCAAATTGTGTTTCTCCTGAGGGATTCAGAGAAATCACTGAGGAACTAACAAAGTGTGAAGACTTTTAACAGAAAGCATAAAATGTCTCAACTACAACATGCATCAGGAAGATAATAAGAAAAGACTATATACTTGGCATAAACTTAACACAGGCTTTTATTGAAAGCGCACTACATAGAGTTAATACACTTTATAAATGATACAAACTTTAAGGAGATACAGACTTTGCTCTCAGGAAACGTAAAAATTAAACGGGAAAAGGGACCTGCATAGCTGCAGCAAAGGATAGAAAGTAGAAAGTCGGCAAAGTCTGCTGCAGAGTGTGGTGGGATTTCAGACACTGCTTCCACTTGTGAATCAGTGAATGCTCCCCAGAAGAACTGACATCTTAAATGGGCCTGAGATGCATTAATATTCCAATATAGAGAGATTACTAGGATCTCATTTTATCCAGAGTTAAAACATGAGTTTTAAAATCTCAGAACCAGGTCAGAAAGCAAATCCTGCAAAATTATACCTAGTATACATTAATAACAGACCATTCAATAAATATAGGTAAGCAACAAGAAAATTGTAGAAAAGAGAGTTGAAAGGACATTATCACCATGCTGAGTTTTAAGTGTGTTTTGAGTCCCTGGGCTGCTGGAATCTCTCCAGAGGAAGAAGAGTGGGAGGAGGTTCACAGTGTGTCCTATGAAAAGAACAGAGATGAACGTTACTGTGCGTGAGGTAGAGATGAGAACTGAAGAGTAAAAGGAAAGGGACTGGGGAAAGAAGAATTAAGGAGAGAGAGAGGAAAACAAGTACAGGACAACAAGTAAGGAGGGGATAGAAGAAAAGGAAAGATGGATACAGGAAACTCACCAGCGCTTTTTAAGCCAAAATGCAAGACCTGTCAGAAGAAGCACCAGGGGAACCATCACTGCCCAGATGATCAAGCCCTTGGAGTTAGGATGGTCTGTGGGTTTGGGTGCACACGAGGGTGTCACTTCAAATCCACCCCTTGTTTACTACAGTTCCCTCATCTGCTCTTTTAAATCTGAATGTTTGCTTCGCTAATCTCCTTTTTTCCTGTTTCTTCTGTCATCCCTCTTCAGAGATGAGTCTTTCATCTAACCCTCAACATCTTCCTACATCTGCAGCTCTCTTATTTTCACCTATGTTATTTATTGAATTCTTTTCATCTTTTGGGTTTGGAGTCCATAAATTCCAAGTTTTTTATGTTGCTCTTGCTCTGCTTGTGGACCATCTACTCCTCTTCCCAGTGTGGACCCCAGTGTTTTCTTACCCAAGTAGAGGATGATGTCCTGGCCTTCTAGACTGCTGTGTCTCACCCGGCAAGACAGGCCAGGTGTCTTGGTGGCTTCCACATCCAAGAAGATCCGAAGATACCATGTCCCATCTGCATTGGGCAGGATATCACTTTGTTGAGAGCCCTGCTGTGCCTGTTCACCTCGCATCCACATAACGGAAATGGGCTTTGGGTAGAAGCCAGAGACATGACAAACCAGCAACAGATGGTCAGGACCAGGATTGGGGCCAGTGGACAGCCAGGCCTCTGGTTTTACTGCAGAAGACAGGAAAGATAGTCAGATGAGCACTCTAACACAGATTTGGAGGTTCATACCTTCACATCAGTTTAGACAGACACATCTGTCCCACCCTGGGAATCCATCACGCATTATCCCTCTCCCCCTCGACTCCTTATCGTATATCTGAAGGGATTGTAGGAAAGTATAATTTTAGAATAGAAAATTCTTGGAGGAAGGATATGGGACTGACCTTTTCTCTGGAGATCTGCCTTCCCTGCATCAAGGAGACCCAAAAGGAAACGTGGGCAGGTGTTACTAATCCTCCAGTGAATGATTTTGTTGATGACAATGTTCTGGTTGAGTATTTTGCACACCTGGTGAGCTCTAGTTCCACCCTCTGGAGATGGCACCCATGTGTTGTTCTGGAAGCTCAGGAGATCTGATCCTCGATAAGCACCTTGCCAGAAGTCTAGCTTGATTTCCCCTGAGTGCAGCTCACAGCCTACTGTACCTTGTAAGTCAAAGGGATCTAGAGAAGGGGGATTATAAAATAGAGGAAAGAGGGAGTTAAAAAAGATGAAATAAGTGGAACCAAAAAGAGGAAGTAGAAGAGAGACGTTTGGGGGATTTGAGGTAATGGAACAAAGTTTGGTTTATTCAGAAGTTCAGAAAAAAACATAATTGGTGGTACTTGAAGGTGAAAAGAATGAATCACTTTTTTTCTTTTGGAAATGGAAGGGAGTCAATTGTTCAAAGAACGTGGCATAGATAGTGAGAGCAAGAGAAGAAGGAAGAACTTAGTGTGAGAGAGTTGTGTTCACAATGACTAGGCTGAATGAAATGAATTAGGATACAATGAATGTAGAGATAGAGCTTGCTAAGGAGATTGAATGCGGAAAAAATTGGAATAAAGAACTCATCGAGACAAACATACTCCACTCAACATTGCACCAGCTCATTTGGGGAATTGAACTTACATTCAATCATCCATTCACTGGCATGCTTATGAAATAAATTCAGGAATCCATCATGGAACCTTTGGATTAACACTTCTACTTCTTTCATGTCCTTGTTGCTGAAGTTGCCGTTGGACCAAGGCCGCATGGAAATAAAACCACCAGAGTTGCTCTTCCATCTCTTAATCTGCAAATCACCCAACCAACTAGAGCCCCAACTTTGGGTCCAGGAGCGGTTGTATAAAGATAAAGTACCGATGATTCTGAAGATTTGGTCTTGGAAGGCTATCAGAAAAAAAAAAAAAGATAGGAGGAGGGAAAAAAAGGCATTGGGAAGGAAAGAGAATGAAGGAAGAAAGGTGCCAGAAAGGGAAATCTCAGAATCTGGAGATAAGGGAAGCCATAGTTACCTCAGCATTCACCTACCCAGAGCCCCATGCTTTATATAAGGGTTGGGGCAAAAGTAGACTTACAGTGTTCATAGGAAACACAATACAATAATGAATAAATAATAACACAAGAATAAACTTGGTTTCATATGCTCACAACTGTAAACCTACTCCCCCCCCCTTGCACAACCTTCAGAAAGCACAGGGTCCTAAAGTGATGCTGAAGGGATACTCAGAATGGAAGTATGCTGACATTCTCACTCTCCAGGTGTGTTCTGAGGACACCACACAGAGGAACACACACACACACACACACACACACACACCCTTTTGCACTTAGCTGGGCAGTTGCAGGAGTTCTTACCATCTTCATTGTCACCACCTCCGAGGAGAACTGCTAGCAATGAAATTTGCAAAAACAGCATTACTGCACAGGTGTTACTTCCTTCTCTCAGAAAAGTTTGTCTTTGATTTCTGTTTTAAAGAAACCTACCCCCACAATACTTCTGTCTGACTTCCTTCTTCTACCAACAGACAAACCAGCACCATCACCCCTGACCCATTAAAAAAAAAACAAAAAACCCAACATGCTCCTTCCCTAAACCCTAGTCACCAATTCAGCCTCTCATTTCCCCTTCAGTTCTGAGTCTGTTCTTGGGCTTTTGGCCTCTTCCCCTCAGTACCAGCCTTCATTCTGTTCATCTTTCTCTGATTCAGCCTCTATGGAATAAGTCTTATGTGGTGTTGAAAAGTCTTCTCATTCATCCAATAAATGCATAAAACTAAATGACTTACCAATTCGCATCTCATGTTCTTATGCCCCTGCTCTTTTCTGTCACTCTGTCCTTCTCTTGCCAAATTTAAATGTTCTCCAAATATTCTCTTCTGTCTCTGAGCCACCCCACCTCATTCATGTCTCTGATATCTCACTGGTCACTTTACTGACTTTCAGAATCTTCTGTGACTGCCTGTGTAACAGTGTCAACTACTACTCCATTATTCTTAGGGAAGAACCAGTAACCATCACAGAGACCACAGGAACTGTGAAACATGTGAAGAAACATCTTTATTTGACTTGTATTGATGTATTGATGTGTATTCATTTACCTGAGAGTCACTTAGTGCCTGCCTGGATACACTCATCTTGCAACACTCATGAATGTGCAGTGGTCTACAACGCACTCACTTTGTTCAAGGAGCTTCTATTCTAGTTAAGAAGAAAACACAAAACCAAGAACTATAAATCTTGGTGTGCTGGGTTTTATTGTAAATATAGACTCTAGACAAAAACAAGCCTTCTTGAAACAATATTTTGTAAAGTGGCAACTCTGAACTCTTGCCCACTCATACTCTGGACTGGAGTGGTATGCTCAGGGTGTTAGGTCTGTCTGCTGCTGTTGTACTGGATCCCCAACATGTAACAGAAGGTCTGTTAAAGGTGCTCAATGAATAATATTGAATGATTAAATAATTTGGTTCAGGAATCCAATTATTTTTTAGTCATTCAGATTTTAACATACATTTTTGAGACATCAGAAGTCATTATTTGTGCTTGTAGTTGGTGAAATGGGAATATTAAACAGTTTTGTTTAGGAGTAAAATATATGCCAATACGCATAAAGTTTTCACAATGGCTTATGCTATAAATCTCCTGTTACTTATAATTTAAACCTGTGGATGTCACAGTAAAAAAAATTACAGTGTACATTGCATGTATCCAAGAGATACATTCATTAGTAGTATTTGCTGAAATATGAAAAAAATTTAAAAATTGAAAATTTCCATTAATTACATTTACATAAAAATACGTGGTTTTTAATTTTCAGTTGCAATCTCGAAATTATTAAGCAAAGAAATATAAAAACATAAAGAATAAAAGTTTTTCTTTTTAAATAACAGAAGCATTGATATTGCTAAAAAAACCCCAAGAAAACCAAAATGTCTTTAACATTAATCAGAATCTTCAATAGCTGGCTTTGCAAAGTGTTTGTAACACTCATCACAAAAAATATTGTTATGCTCAAGTCATAAATACTTTTCACAGCACTAGCAAAAATATTTTAATAAGCGACTCATTTTGGATGCATAGTGCCTAACACTTCTTTTTTTTTTCCTGCTTATTAAGAGAGCCATATCTATGTTGTCATTAGAATTTCCTTCAATTTATGTTTGAAGTGGATAAAGTTTAAGGTGTTAAGACTACACAATGCTGTAGAGATTCCTGAACACCTTTTTATTTGTTCTGACACTGACTGTGTTATAAGATTTCTAATAAATATTTTGTGCCTTATTTTCACATTGATGTTCAGCATGTGAATACTCTGAGCATTTCTTTCTACAATATTCAAAATTGTGTGGATTGTAACTATAGAACATCTTCTGGTGTTCCTGGCCACATTATATGTACCTATCATTTGGTCCACAGTGTCAACTACTGACTTAGTTTGGTTGTAATACTCTATTTTTAAAAAATGTTTTCTGTTTATTTTTTTATGTATTTTTAGAGACAGGAAGGGAGGGATAAAGAGAGGGAGAGAAACATCAATGCGTGGTTGTCTCTCGCACACCCCCTACTGGGGACCTGGTCCACAATCCAGACACGTGCTCTGACTGGGAATTGAACTGGTGATCCTTTGGTTCACTGGTTGGCACTTAATCCACTGAGCCACACCAGCCAGGGCTGGTTGTAATACTCTATTATGTCAGGCTTTTGTGAATCTAAATTTACAGCATCATCAAAATGCATACTTGAAATTAAAATTGTGTTTTTCCCCTTTTGGATACATGACATACAAGTGTGCAATCTGCACCAAAAGCAAATAAGTTGAAATTTTCAGGCCTGTTTTTAGTAGACACGAATTGAGGGGATAGTTGGGGTTTATTCTTACAAACTACCTACCTATGAAAATCGCTTGTTTTTCAGGTCAGAGGTAAGATTTATATCAGTTAACCAGTTATCTGCTGTAATATTATAGCCTCATGAGTAAATGTGTTCTGCAACTCTCTGGATTCCATCTGCTGGTTAATTACTAATCAAGTAAGGACTTTCAGGCTGCTCACTGGTATAGATTTCAAGATTTCCTTTGCAAAATACTTCTTGAATAAATCATAGCAAAAATTTTTATACTATATTTCCTTAGCTTGGGTGGCATATATTGTCTAAACTCACATTTTCCTCTAAATCCAAGTAATATTTCATCTGTTGTTACATTCTGTCCCATAGATTAATAACATAATCTACAATTTTCTACAAGTGCTGAGAAAATGTCTCTCACAGCCACTAATTTATCCACTTTCAGGTGTTCTAAGCAGTTAAGTTTGTCATCAAACCTGATACAATTATTAGTACATCTAAATCTCCATAAAGATTTCATGTCTAAAACATACAATCCCATGACCATCTGTGGGCCATAAATCCTGCAAATCTAGCTAATGGCAGTGATATAAACCAGCTAGATATAACAGGCCTAAAAATGCTTTTGATTTGGTTTTGTCTGTTCATTTAGCATCTCTTCTTCGTGAAAACCAAGATAGAATCGATGGATTTATTGGTATATAGTAAGATTAGATAATGACTTCTGGCCAAGATGGAGGCTTAGGTAGATACACTGCCTCCTCACACAACCAAAAGGACTACAAATACAAAACAAAAAAATAACCAGACAGAACTGCCATAAAATGGAACTGTATGGAATTCCAACAACTAAGGAGTTAAAGAAAAAATATTCATTCAGACTTGTAGGAGGGGGTGGGGATGGGCAGCTGGAATGGAGAGGACACGTTGCAAGGTGGGCAGCTGGAGGATCTGGCAGGTGAGGTGGCAGGTGGTAAACCGGGCAGTCCGAAATTTGTGCATGGATGAACTGGGAGGAAGAACTGGGGAGTGAATCAGACTATGCAACCCAGGGTTCCAGCACCAGGAAATAAAGCTTCAAAACCACTGACTAAAAAATCCTGTGGGCATTGCAGCAGTCGGAGAAACTCCCAGCCTCACAGGAGAGTTTGTTGGAGAGACCCACAGGGTCCGAGAAGGTACACAAACCCACCAACCCAGGAATCAGCACCAGAAGAGCCCAATTTGCTTGTGGGTAGTGGGGGAAGTGACTGAAAGTCAGCCGAGAGCTGAGCAAACAGCATTGTTCCCTCTGTGTCCTTCCCACATATACAGCACCACAACCCTGCCAAGTGGGTTTCCCCACCCTGGCAAATACTTAAGGCTCCAACCTTTACAACGTAATGGGAATGAGGAGACAAAAAAATATGCCCAAATGAAAGAACAGATCAAATTTCCAAAAATAGAATTAAGCAATTAAGAGATAGCCAACCTATGAGATGCACAGTAGAAAACACTGGTATTCAGGATGCTCACAGAAATGGTTGAGTGTGGTCACAAGATAGAGGAAAGAGTGAAGGCCATGCAAAGTGAAATAAGGAATAATATAGAGGGGGCCAATAGTTAATGGAAGGAAACTGGGACTCAAATCAACTATTTGGACCAGAAGGAAGAAATAAACATTCAACCAGAACAGAATAGAGAAAGAAAAAATTCAAAAAAATGAGGAGAGGCTTAGAACCTCCAGGACATCTTTAAATGTTCCAACATTCGAATTATAGGGGTACCAGAAGGAGAAGAGGAAGAGCAACAAGTGGAAAACTTATTTGAACAAATAATAAAGGAGAACTTCCCCATTCCAGCAAAGGAAATAGACTTCCAGGAAGTCCAAAAAGCTCAGAGAGTCCCAAAGAAGTTGGACCCAGTGAGGAACACACCAAGGCACATCATAATTACATTACCGAAGATTAAAATGAAGGAGAGAATCTTAGAAGCACCAAGAGATAAGGAGACAGTAACCTACAAAGGAGTTCCCATCAGACTGTCAGCTGATTTCTCAAAAGAGACCTTACAGGCAAGAAGGGGCTGGAAAGAAGTATTCCCAGTCATGAAAGGAAGGACCTATATCCAAGATTGCTCTTTTCAGCAAAGCTTTCATTTAGAATGGAAGGGCAGATAAAGTGCTTCTCAGATAAGGTCAAGTTAAAGGAGTTCATTATCACTAAGCCCTTATTATATGAAATGTTAAAGGGACTTATCTAAGAAAAAGAAGATAAAAAACATGTACAGTAAAATGACAGAAAACTCAGAATTATTAACAACCACACCTAAAACAAAAACAAAAACAAACCAAGCCAACAGCTAGAACAGGAACAGAACCACAGAAATGGAGATCACCTGGAGGGTTAGCAACAGGGGAGTGAGAGGGGGAGAGAGAGGGAAAAGGTACAGAGAATAAGTAGCATAGATGGTAAGTAGAAAATAGACAGGGGGAAGGCAAGAATAGTATGGGAAATGTAGAAACTGAAGAACTTATGACACATGGACATGAACTAAAAGGGGGAACTGTGGGTGGAAGAGGGTGTGCGTGGTGGAGGGGAGTGAAAGGGGAAAATGGGACAACTGTAATAGCATAATCAATAAAATATATTTTTTTAAATGTGGTAAAAAAGTGCATCTTATAGTCCAAAAAATATGGAATATCCTTGAATGTGGAGTGGGGAAAGCAAGGAAGAGGAGGTAGATTTAGTTTAGGTAGGAAGGAGAAGAGAGTTAACTAGATAAGAAATAAAGTTCTGGACCAAAGTGTTGGTAACTGGTCAAGACATAATCCAGGAGGAAGAGGAAGAGGAGGTGGAGGAGGTAGAAAAGAGGAAGGAGGAAAGGAGAAGAGGAATGGAAGAAGGAGAAGAAGGAGAGGCTAAAAGAGAAGAGGAAGGAGGACCATTGAAAACTGAGATGCTGCAGAACCATGAATGTCTTTAGGTCAGCTTTCCAGGCAGAGTTGATCCTGATCATTCCATGAAGCAACTGGCACTTCAGCTGTGGTCTCTTTGTGGATCTTCAGCTTTCTCAGCCAGCTCCACTCCTGAGTGTACCCTTGGGTATGGTGGATAAAGAATAAGATCTGAATGAGGAAAAAGAAGGGCTCTCAGCAACTGGCTGAGGAACTCTGAAAACTGGAAGAGCAGAACTGGAGGCCAAAATTAAAAAGCTAAAGCAGGGGTTGAGGGAAGGTTGAGAATGAAAAAACAAACAGTTGGTAGAGGGATTGCATATTTGGGTCACTAAGAATTGTGTACTCACTGGGCACCGAAAACCCCAGAGGAAAGAACTGAGATAAATGGGATATATTCTGATTATAACTCAACCAGGCAGGGTACCCAGCTACTCTAGGGAAGTTCATCATTTTCCCCTGTGTCTTCAGACCTCCCTCAGGATCCCTCCTCTTCATCCATTAGTGTTCACGCTGTAAGCATCCTCATGTTCTTTCTAACAGCTATTACATGGTGCTTCCTTAAACCCCATCAGAGTTCTTGAATTCCTCCCTCAGTAAAGTTCTCTTCAGAAACCAGACATGCGCTCCCCTCTCACACAGTCTCACATACTCATCTGAAATTCCACTGCCCACCAACAGTAACCTCAACTTCCGTGACAGAGAAATCCACTGCCCCTTATAACCATGTGCCTTTTACTCAGCTGCTTCTTTTTCTCCCACTTGACTTCAAGGCTCTTCTGTTCTCTTTCTGGCTTCCAGCATCTCTTTGTGTATCTGATGTGAGTGCTGCTTGCCTTTCACAGCAAATCTCTTGCATGAAAAGGATCTTAGGACTGAGAGTTGAGACAAATTCCAGGGTGAGACACCTGCTGGATGCAGTGAATTGAAAAATACATATCAGCATTCTGGCCTTGGTTTCCTTATCTGTAACACTGGGTTGAAAGAAATAAATGTTTTCCAATACTGTCACTTTTGGCTGTAGCATTCTATTGATATACATGTATGTCTTACTGGGCTACCCTTTCTTCCCGTCTATGTCTTTTTTCCTCCACGCTGCTTTCCCCCCTTTTTTTTAAACTTTGTTTTTCAATTACAGTTTACATTCAATATTTTTTAGTGTCAGTTTGAAGTGTGCAACATAGTGGTTAGACAATTCTATCCTTACAAAGCGTCCCTCTGATATTTTCAGCACCCACCTGGCACCATACATAGTTACTACAATATTATGGACTATATTCCTTATGTTGTACCTTGTATCCTAATGACTATTTTGTAATTATCAGTTTGTACTTCTTAATTGCTTCACTTTTTTCACCCACTCCCCCAATTCTCTCCCCACCCTGGTCAGTGTGTTCTCTATATCTATGAATTTGTTCTAATTCTGTTTATTTTCTTTAAATTCCAGAATTTGTAAGTGTAATCATGTGATATTTTTCTTCTGACTGACTTATTTCACTTAGCATGAAACTTAACACAAAGTTCTCCTTAAGAGCATTCTCTACAAAAACTATTTTAAGGCTCGGATTTTCCCTACTGTGTTCTGTAAACACTGCCTAAATGTTTCAGTATTATCCTGCCATGTATGTTCTATACATGTTGGCTTTCTGATTTTGCTATGACTAATCATGTAGAAGAAAATTTTGCTAACATCAGATATGTTGGTTTGCTAGGGTTGCCATAACTACTCCAGACTGAGTGACTCAGATAACAGAAATGTATTTCTTACAGTTTTACAGGACAAAAGTTTAACATCAAGGTGTCAGTCAACAGGTTTGACTTCTCCCGAGGCCTCTCTCTTTGGCTTGCAGACAGCCACCTTCCTGCTGTGTGCTCGCATCACTTTTCCTTTGTACGCACCCAGCCCTGGTGTCCGTTTGTGTGTCCAAATATTTTCTTCTAAGGATATTATTCAGATTGGATTAGGGCTCATTCTAAGGGCCTGATTTTAATTTGATTATCTTTTTAAAGGCCTTAGGTCAAAATACAGTCACATTCTGAGATACTGGGGATTAGTACTTCAACATAAAAATTTTACAGAGATCAAATTCATCCCATACCCTGGATATTTTTCATTTTAAAATATTATTTACTTTTTTCTTTACTTTTCAAAATCCTCTTGATTTTCTATTTTTTTTACTTTTAATTTTTTAACAGAGGTGACTTGAAGATATGTATACTTCAAAGACAGTAAATAACCTTTAACTTCCAAAAAGTCTGTACTTCTGTATTGTTTTCTTATTAACAATTGTTGCCCTAGTATTCATATTTGAATTGATGTCTCTGTTTTCTAAAACATGTAATTCTGATTTTTCTCTATTAAGCCCAAAGAAACACAATATATTTTTCCTCTTTTATAATATGCACTTGAAAGGAAAAAAAAAACTTAGTAAGAAGAGTTTCTCTGGTGGTTATCAAGATTTATTAAATCTAAAGTAATTAAGATTTTATATTACACTGATACAAAAATAGACTTACAGAAGAATGGAACAACGTAAGTAGTCCAGCAACAGATCAATATATATAGGCACTTAAAACTTAATTAGTACTACAATATCAGTCAATTGACTAACATTGAAAAAATTACATTTTACCCCCATTTCATAGCACACACAAAAATCAAGCCCTGGCATATTGTATTGGGTAGACCAAAAAGTTCATTTTTTTTTTCCTGTAAGATGACTCTAGTGCTTAGTTGTCTTAAACTTTATTAAAAACAATTTTGTTAGATTGTATTGTGACAGCTGTCATATCAGTGTGCATTAAAAATAATCAAAGTTGATGCATTTTTGTGCAGCCATTTTGATATTGAAGATGTAAGAAAATGTGCAACATTTTCAGCATATTATGCTTTATCATTTCAAGAAAGGTAAAAATGCAACTGAAACGAAAAGTATTTGTACAGTGCATGGAGAAGATGCTGTGACTGATCTAACGTGTCAAAAGTGGTTTGCAAAGTGTCTTGGTACTATTGACATTTTGGCCAAATAATTCTTTGCTGTGGGGCAGTCTTATGCATTGGAAGATGTTTAGCAGCATCTCTGGCTTTGCCCCCAAGAAGCCAGTGCCGGGAGATAGCCAGCATACCCAAAATATCAAAATCATCAAAATTACTGGTGAAAATGAAAAATGTATCTTTTATTTTATGGAAAAAACTAAATGGACTTTTTGGCCAACCCAGTATATCTAAATGTAAATGGTAGGCTTCTCAAAGACAAAGTAGTTTCCAAAGTGTGATCCTCAGACCACCAGAATCAGCATCATCTGAAAGTTGTAAAAAATGCAAATTCTTGAACCTCCCTCCTGACCTAAAGAACTAGAAACTCTGGGAATATGTCAAAATATCTTTTTGTTTGTTTGTTTGTTTTTAACTCCCAGATGCTGCCGATGCCCACTTAAGTTTGAGTACCACAGATTAAGGAGAATATTTCATGACCTCAGAGAAGGAGTAAAGAATTTACAGGAATAAATAACAGTATTCATAAAGAACAATATTAATCAATTGTATCCCATTAAAAAATACTTTCCATCACAATACAAGTTTAAGAAAGTAAAAAAGTAAGCCAGAGACTGGTAGAAAATGTTGACAACACATATATTCCACAAAGCACCAGTATACAGACATTATAAAGAACTTCAAATCAGTAAGTAAAAGGCTAACACACTCCCCTGATCACACACACACAAATAACTAAAAACTTAAACTGGTACTTCACAAAAGACTGTGTTTAAGTGGCTAATAGGCAAATGTTTAAGTACCATTATGAAAATACAAACCAGAAACAACAATTAAATATACTATTACACACACAAGAATGGCTAAAATCAAAGGGTTAATAATATAAAATATGAGTGAGTTTGTGGAGAAGATGAAAGGTAGATTGGTATAACCACTATGAAACCCCATTTGCCAGGATCTATTAAATGTTAAAAAAAAAAAAGTACCACCTCTGACCCAGCAATTCTATTCTATGTATATTCTTTTTTGATTTTAGATTTTTTGTCTATTTATTTTTAGACAGAGGGGAAGAGAAGGACAAAGAGAGGGAGAGAAACATCAATGTGTGGTTGCCTCTCATGCGCCCCCTACTGGGAACCTGGCCTGCAAACCAGGAATATGCCCTGACTGGGAATCACACCAGCACTCAGGTTCACTAAACCACATCAGCCAGGGCTATTCTATATATTCTTAGGAGAAACGGATGTTTATGTTATCAAAAGACATGCCCCCAAATGTTCAATGATCCACATTCTCCAAAGTCAAAAATTGTCCCATGGGGTATTAATTCCCCCACATTTGCATTTTGAGCACCCACAAATGACAATCAGCTTCTCAGAAGCATCCTGAGCACATCATGTAAAAGCCTTAGTACAGCAATGCAGAAAACATGCAGTGCAGCCAAAGTTAGGTTCTGTTGCCTTGCAATGGCTGTGGGGGAAGTGTACGGAGAAGATGTGAGGCAGGACACCAGAAGTGACTGACACAAGCAGGTTTTTGCGAGCAAACAAAAGATATATACACAAAATCAATCACTTCCTTCCTTCATAGGAAATCTTTGATAGGCCATTTCAGTAATTGTTTAACTCCCAGTAGCACCTAGTCAAATACAGACATTCACAAGCATCGAGTTACAGCTCTTTAATGGTGTCTAAAGAGAAATTCCTATGAAATATGATATTGCTCACCTTCACTCTATTCTGAGTTAAAACCCAGTGCCTGATGTGCAGCTGTTCACCTGCAGTTAACAGCTGTTCATCTGTTAGGACCGTTACCTGAGCCCACCACTTGAAGAAGATAGGGCAAACTCAGTATGGTACCTTGCAAGTAAACTGTATTAATGTGGGAAATGACTGGGATACTTACCCTATATTTTTTTCTCATATACAGTCAGCCTCATATGAAATCTCTATATTGCATTTGTAATCTGAAAATCTTCACTTCTCCAGTTTTTGTTAGTTACTTGAAATCCCCAAAATAAAGTATGTAAAAGAAATTATACCACTAAATTCCAGTAAACCAATTTAATTTTATTATTCTAAAACGACGGTTACATAATTTCTATTTTTCCAACTTGATTTATGTTTTATTAAACGTATATTCAGATGGATCAATTCTTTTTCATACAAAAATTATACATAGTAAAAACTAATTGGTACATCAAATGTTGAACTTTACCTGTAAATGTTCTGCTTTTGGAGGTTATCTTTTGTGGCCACTATTTCTACAAAAATGCAGTTTTCTCTGATTAACTTGTACAAATCTAAATGTTACTATATGCAGTTCTCTAAATATTTTGTTTTGATTTTGCTGCTATTTATATTTATTTTAAAATTTAAATAAAGCAAGAATAGTTTAGCTCATTGTCCACTATCTTGGATTAGTTTGTTATACTGGTAATTTGGTTTTCCAACAAACTTTGCAAGCTGTGCACTAACTGTGTTGACTCTGAACTGAGAAAAGCATATGGAACAGGCGTAAATGTTCTCTGTTATATAGACTATCATGTCCCTTACAAATAAAGATACTTAAGTTTCTAGCTTGAAATTTTTATGGCTTATAGCAGAAGAGCTCCAAACTGGGGAGCTGCTTAAGTGTTTGTGATATTCTGAAAAAAACCACCTGGTGGACTAGCAGAAGTGGACGTGCCGTTTATTACTCACATTACAGGGGAGTGCACCCATGGTGACAGGTCGGTGTGAGAGAGACTGCACCTCCTCCAGTCTGAGGCTCTTTATAAAAGGTCCCAGACAAAGGCAGCACCTGTCCAGGTTACACAAACCTACATATGACCTGGAGGTACATTATATCAGTGTGCAAGTGCAGAAGGAAATTTCAAGAAGCAGTCAAAGAACAAGCCACTACTAAAAGGAAATAAGAAGGGAGTTACATTCCCAAAACAACATACGTTCTCTCTGGCCAGCCCTCATCACGGTGGTGGAAGGGGCCATGTCTTGAGCTACCCCACATGGGCTTAATTTTTTGTCATTTTCTTAATGAATAAGATTGGGACGTTCACTACAATGATGAATACAGACGGTGGGCACAGACATCCTTTCCTTCCTCCCAACCTCACAAGAAAAGCAGGGTCACCATTTAGTAAGATGTTAGCTGTTTATTTTGATGCCTTTTATGAAATTGAGCAGGTGCCTTTTCATTGGATGTTTTTACACGAAGAGGTGCTGAATGTTTCACATGTTTTATTTCTATCTATTGAGATGAAATATGATTATTCTCTGCTATTCTGTTACCATGGTGAATTATAATGTTTGATTTTTAAAATTAAATAAATCTTCCCTCTATGGAATAAACCCACATTGTCATTATATAATAACCTTTTTATACACTGCTAGATTCTATTAAATTCTGTTAAGAATTTTGCATGTATGTTTATAAGAAATGTTAGTGTATAGTTTTGTTTTCTTGTAATTTTTTTGTAAGTTTTTAGTGGTAGAAATATAGAAATATGCTGAGCCCATAAAGTAAATTAGGAATGCCTTCTGTGTTTTCTGAAAGTTTTAATGTAAGACTGGTATCTCTTCTTTAAATGTTTGAATTTGGCAAACTTTCTGAGTCACAAGTTTTCTTTGTGGGAGGATTTTAATAAGAAATTATCTAATATTTATTTTTTATTTTTATTTACTGTATTTTATATTTAGTATTTAACATTTATAATACTACAAATTTTATTAATGCCAAGTCCGGTGTATCTTCTTATCTCAGTTAAAACTGTTTGTAGGGGACTGTTTACTTTTACTCTACATTTTTAAATGTATTGGCATAAAGTTTTTTGTACTGGATCCATCTTATTTTTTTAATGATAGGATGTGTGATAATCTCTCTTCTTTTCTTAATACTGTTTTTTCTTTTTTGTGATCATTCTTGCAAAGTATAAATTTTATTAATCTTTTCAAAACATAAACATCTGACTTTATTGATCTTCTGTATTTTATGTTTCATTGATTTCCTCTCTCTTTAGTACTACATTGTATTTATGTTGGGTTTACTTTGTGCTTTTTGTTCTTGCCTTTTAAGGTGGAGGCTTAGATCACTGATTTTAACATTCCCTTTTGTCATTTGATATCAACATTCAAACTCAGAGTTTTCTCTTTGCATCATTTTGAAGTATCTGCCATAGTTTAATAGGCGGCATTTTCATTATCATTGGGTTCAAAATATTTTCTG